>VYZV01034603.1:803-35603 GCA_013401275.1 Pandion haliaetus | reverse complement strand
GCGGGTCCGACATTTTGGGGCAGCGAATTCTTCCAGCAACTTCTTAAAGGGGCCGCCTCTGTAGCCCTCCTCCCCTGCCACCAAGGGAAAACCGCGCCACACAAACCCATAACACAGGGATATGTCTGTAGAGACCTGGGAATTGTTTCAGGGCATGAGACAAAGCTGCAATTACACTGCAGTTGAGGTATAAAGAGTCCCTGTTCTCTGGGATTTTGATGGAAGACAGTGGAAGCACTGGTGAGATCAAGTCACTGCAGTGCAGAGATGTGCAGAGGTGTGCAGAGGTGTGCAGAGATGTGCAGAGGTGTGCAGAGACGTGCAGAGACGTGCGGTGATGTGTGGCAATGTGCAGACTGCGAGTCCCAACAGAGCAGAGCTCTCTCCTCTGCCAAGGGAGGATGAAAGAGCATGCTCTGGGGATAGCGGTGCCTGGGCAGAAGCAAAACAAAACATAAAAGAAGCATAGCAATACGTAGAAATCTGTGAATTAGAGAGGCTGGCATGTAAAAAGAACCACAGTGCTTGAAAACGTATTGGTCATTTATTTCCAGCAGAAAGCTCAGTGTTCAACTGCAGAACAAAGGTAAGTGGATTACTGTCCAGGAGACCTTTTATTTTAGCAAGGTACGTATGGCTCGTTTTAAGGGTGTGATGCACACTTTTTAGAAGTGGGCTGCAAGATTGTGTGTAAGAGGCACGCTGAGCAATGACTCAGGTACAGCAAGGGCAGGGTTTCACCAACAACTACCCTCCCTGTATTGCCCACCTTTCGGGTCCCAGTCACTGAGGACATCTTTCTGTCCAGAGCCTGGCATTACAGGGCAAAGGCAGTTCTGTACCAATGAAGTAGTTTGCAAAGAAGGTTTTGGTTGCCGGGCAGCACTGAAGTCTTGCTAAAAGGTCTGCTAAGCCTTTGGATATCAACCTAATATTAAAGAGAAACAGTTGCTAACAAACATCCGGGTTTGAAGGTTTAGTTCACTTTTAAGAGGAGTTTCTATTTCCAGACATTTAGCAACTGTAAAACAAACAAATACGTGGGCTTCAAGGTTTCTCTTCAAGTCTAGCAAGGAAGGGCTTTCTCATGATATTTTATTTTTCCTTTTCCAGTGAATGTCTGCACAAATCCGAGAGGATAATCACGTGAAAATTAAAATAGCAGAGGAGGAAGAAAAATGCTCTCCAAACATTCCAGAATCTAATGCAGTAGCATGCATTAGCATAGCATGACCTCTTCTCCTTATTCGTAATGGGAGCATAGAAGTGTGAACTTAATTTTGATTTCTTAGTTATTCCTGAGTTTTCTAATGTTTATAACTCCACATATGGCCTTTTCTTGTCATTGATGTTTTGAAAATCACACAGCGTTGTTGAAACCAGTTTGGATCTCAGGCTTTGAGGTGCACGATCCTGCCAGCTCCCTTTGGCTGCTGCAGAATTTGAAAGCGGGCATCTATGCCACCTGAGAGGAGTTCATCTGGGTAACATTATTGCAACACGGTTTCTCTATGCCTTTATATAGTGCTTGGATATGGTAAGACCAGCATTTTGGAAAAATGGATAGAAAGGTGTTTTGGAAGCATCACAATTTCTGACTATGGAGCTATAGACTTCCTGAATGTTCGTACATGAGGTAATTACACCCTGGATACACCTGAAAATGTTTGAAACCCTCGGTTCACTAGTACAAATACTCGTGAAAAATGAAAGTTAATTTTACATATCCACTTGGAATTCAATATTGGTTATTTAAATAAGTTATCCAAGAAAAGAAAAAAAAAAAATCCACCATGTTAATTCAGGCCCTGATTCAGACCCTTAGACATCCATAAAGGAAACTAGTGTTTGGAAATGGAAAGTAGGTTTTCTTTTTGTTTTCTTGCAAAAAATGTATGTGCTTTTGATACCACTCTATTGAATAGTAAAGGAGCTGAGATGACTAACCTGGACTGAATATCTCACTTTTACATGGCTGAAGTCAGATGAATGCCTGAAGTATTTCAGCTGTGATAAGCCAAATCTGAACTACACACAAGTAATTTAATGAATTTTCATGTTCTGCCTTATGAATCAAGACTAAATTCTAGTTTAGCCTTTCTGTTTCAATCTTGATGGAATGCTAGTTATTACAAATTAATTGCTTTAAATTAAATAAGCTATTTTCATGTTGGAACAGAAAAATTCGCTGTATCTCTATTTTCTTGGAGAATTCTCCTCATTTAAATTTTCAATTTTCATTTGAAGTGTCCCATTTTCATTTTCAAGAATGAAAACATCTTGCATATGAACATTTTTTAAATTTGTCAAATAATAATTGTTTTATGCCAATACCAGTGGAATAGATGTCTCTCATATTCACCTCTATCTTCTTTTCAGTCAAAGAAAAAGTCACAATATTTTCCCATTAAATATGCAGGGGAGGTAATTTGTGCCTTCAAACCTTTCCTGTAGCTTGAAAGTAATAGTGCCATTCAAAATCAGAATTAGAAGAGCAGAAATAATGACCTTGTTTTCTAGTCATGGTTGACTAAGTTTTTGAGAGACATCTGTCTCAGGAAACTAAAATTTGGTTCCTGTTACAAGCAATAGCACTAAGAATTTATTTCACTTTAACACCTTGAAAATACAGGCTTCTTGTATTTTATTCAGCATGTGCTCAGGAAGAATAGCATGGGACTACATTAAATAGTCACATAAAATGCACTTAAAGATATCTTGCAAACTGAAATACTTGTCTTATGATTTGTTTTATAGGTAGTCATTTTATTCTTTCTATAATAGCCAGGAATCTGGCAGAATAAAGGAAATGAAGCATTTACACTCAAACTGTTGGCTGCATTATAAAACAACTGCTTTAATAATTTGTTTATCTAGCCTCCCTGGCCTCCTGTCTTATCCAGAGAATCTCCAAGGAAATGACTGAAAATAAGAAGGAAGCTAGAAACCATTGAACTCAAAGCCCCAGGGTCAAGGCCTGGCTTAAATCACTGCAAGAAACTCTGAACTGTGGTGTTGGCTCCGACCCCTCAGCCAGGGCTATTGTTACTGCCCTTGTCGAAATTAATTAGAAACAGAGATATAGACTGCAAAACTTTGTCTGCAATGCTCGTCAGAAGAACAGAAGAGGCTTGTATCAAATGCGCGCCTTCTATTTTCAATGTTTTCATAGAGAGCACCTGCTAAAATAGTGAAGCTTTCTTTGTCTAATGACGCATTTCTGCCAGCTTTGTCAGATGAAAGGACAAAGGGAGCTGTCTGAGCAACAGCCTTGCTGAAGAGTATGGCTGTTATTTTTAGTTCAGCCTGTTTCCTCCCAGGTCTGGTATGGCCTCTTCAACCGCTCAGTCCTTTCCCAGAAGGAAGGACCTTTCTCTCACCAGACAAGAACCCAAACAAGGCGAAGAAAACAAAGGCACGATTTGCAATGTCACTAACGTTGGTTCATACCACCTTGCAGCGCACAGGGAGGATAAATTGAATGTAATCATACTTGGGTGAAAATAGAAGTTACACTGATCCCAGCCATTTTCTCTAGTAATCCTTGAACTTATGATAAGCAAGTATCAGAAGCTGAATGAAACCACAATGCCAGCTGTGGTGTCCAGACAGTGCTATTGGATTTTATACATGTAGTCAGTGATGCTGGAAACTTGTAGACAGCAATCAATGTATTTTCTACAATGTATTATTTTTCAAATGGAGGGAGTACTTAGAGTATTTAGATTTCTTTCTTGGCAAAATATTAATATAAAGAATTGAAATTAAACATACAGAGACTGTGTTAGATAGCATTTTGGATTTTTTTCTCTTCTAGGATAAAAATTACTTTTAGGGTGAACATAATTTAATTTTATGGTCAATATGTGTTTGGAAATGAGAAAAGTAATTCTTTAACATTAAACCACATTTCACACTCCTGGCATTTCATCTTCTTTCCTCCTGATTACAGTTAGAATCAGTGGATTTCGCATGATTATTATCACGCGAAATCTAGGAAAGGTTGAAAAAGATGAAGAAAGGAGGGAGATTGAATAAATGATAAACATTTCCCTGCAACTGTCATTTATTTTTCCAGGGAACCAAGGCCAGATATGCCCCAGAGAAGTTGTGATGCATAAATGACGTTTATTTGGGAGCTAATTGTGTTAGGAAGGACAGATTTACACAAAATAGTCATTGGTGAAAGGAAAAAACTTTGCATAAATGAACTGCTTCCAAATGCTTGGTGTCCAAAGCTGTATCCTATATGACTAAGCAATGGGTGACATTCGGAAAGAAAGAGTGATGAATGACACGGAACAATTAGGAATTTCTAAGTAATGCTACCCAAAACTAAACTTTTTTTTTTTAACATAGTATTTCCAGCCTTTATTCCTTTAACAAAGCAGAGAGGAAAAACATACTTTTTTTTTGAGAGGAAGTTTACTATTTTGGTATAGTTTAAAACTGTCACTCCAGATCCCTGTTGCAATATAATGCAGACAGATGAATGAGGAAAAGATGTCAAATATTTCCCAAGCACCCATTCTTCTTATTTTGGAGAGAGGAGGGGAAAATACATTATACAAGTCATTGTGCGTAGTCTGGAAAACACATGTAGGTGGAGTTTGTGCATGCTACATAAGACATCCACAGCTCTTACTCAGCCTAATGGAAGTTTTGGTAGTGTTTAGCTAGTCATTAATTTAAAAGGGTGAACAATATTTTCTTACAATCTGAATTGAAGAGGTGCACAGGAGGGTGAGGATGCCATGCAGTGACAGGAGTATATTGAGAACTGAAGAGAAGCAGGGTGAAACTAAACAGTATGAAGTCAGAGGTACAGCCAGGAATTTTGGATGGAGCACTAGCTTATTGTGATGAGACACCGGAGTCAAATATATGATTCCTCACAACAAATAATTTATATAATAGCTGACTAAACATAAACAAAGCCCTGAATATACTCAGTATAGCCAATGCACACCCTGCTTCTGAGGGCATGCATTAAAACAATGATCCTGTGGACAAATTTGTTTAAGCTTGACTTTCACCCATGCTGAGATTTCAGTGTCTCAGTGCCCTGACTAACTCTGCTGTGGCTTCTTTAGGCTTGTCCATGGCAGAAAGTTCAAGGTCCTGAGCCTTGTGCAAGATCCTAAAAGAAGTAGATATGGTTAAATGGAGTGCTGTTGTGTATAGCCTAAGCTGTCATTACACAGCAAGTATTATTCCTTTTTCAAAGAAGCTGGTATACTGAGTTCTTGTAGTTGAGATCAGCTGGGCTAAATTATTCCTTTTCCTGAAACAGTGGCACTGGGTGATGATTTGGGGGATTTTGATTTTTTAGGTCATTCCTCCTTAGAAGTTATCATTGCCCACAGGCTCTGGACCAGCAAAGACCATTTCCCTTTAACTGTATATGGTTTTTTATATATTTTTAACTCTGTCCAGATTATATGATTTAAAGGAATTCCACCTTTAACTTCATGGAATGGCCTTACAATATCAGAAAACCTGGAGCCCTGTGCTTTAAGCAATACAATTCCTGGAAGCCTGAACTTCTGCTGCCAATACTTTCTGGGAATACTACATATGCTCTACTGACTCGCATCAATTTTAGATGGGAAAAACCTGCTGGTAGTCTTGCTTTTCCCTCCAGGGCAGAAGTGTTTCTGTGCAACATGCTATCCTAAAGGTCAAAGGGACGTTAATGCTAGCCAGTTTGTCTCATATGGTGACAAACTGGATTATTTTATTCTACATCGCACATAAATTTCCAAAACTAGAGAGCAATTTTAGGCAAACTTTGGCTTTAAAGATTTTGGGTGAAAAAGAAAACAAATAAGGTTGCTGCTTCCAATTAGTTGCTGAATAAGAGCCTGGAGAGTCAGACTTTCTACTGTGAGCTTGAGCTCACTATTTGAACCATTCTTATCTTCTATAGATTGTGTGTGTGATGCACTGGGAGGATCATGGAAAGAATATGCCATTCAAACATTGCCTTTCCCAATACATTAAAGCATGTTTTTCTGCAGGGAGCACTCTCACTCTCCTGAGGGCTCTCCAGGAGCTACAGCAAGCACTGCCTGGACTCTCCAGCACACGAGAGCTACGGTTAGGAAGGAATCACAGCTGACTGACAACAGCTTTTGCTATCAAGATCCTGCCGTGCCACTAGCTCTTGGTTTATGGTCATGTTTATATCTCCTGAAAGCTGTACACAGGGCTGTGTGAGCAGTTACTATAGGGGTTATATCTGCAGTTGCATAGGCTGCGGTTAATAAAATCTTGGTCTGCAGTTGCATTTATTTTCATCATCACAGATCATCCAGTAAACAGGGAGCTTTTTAAATGTGCAAGATTCCAGTGAGGTTTAAAACTGGCTGAATTCAGTTATTCTTTCTGCTTCTTCCCTTCCAATAGCACTTTTTTTTGGTTGTTTTTCACTGTACAATGAGCAGTCTTTCGAACCTTGTGAAAAAAGCTACTTTAAACGCACTGCAGAAATGAGAAAGCATCCTACTTACTCTTCTCTTTGACAATATCCTGTGGCAAACATAACACAAACATTCACACTGACAAAAAAATTCTTTCTAGTGCCTGAATTTATCTCAGTTCCAAGGATCCAGTATGTTAATAATAATAACAGTAGCAGTAGTAGTATTGTTACTTTCCCCTACATACAGCATTTTTTTCATTACAGCTTGCTACAACCTGCTGACATTTCCGAAAACCTGATTTACATCACACTGCCTTCTCATGAAAATAAATGGAGATTAATTTCGTACATATGAGAAGAAAAACAGCATTAAGGGCTCAAATAGCTTCAAATAGCCATTACTGTTGAGTGACACTCGCTGTTGGTTTTTTCCTGCAAGTTATAGTGAATGAAATTAGCTTCAGGCTTTGTGGGGTAGGTGAAAGGATAGAGTGCCTCAGAGATTATTCTGCTGGAGTCCAGCATAATGGTTTATGATTACCCAGGAAAAGAAATTTCTGTGTTATTTTTTTATCTTGGTAATGATGAAATTTGCTATTGGAACTGTCCCCTCTTTGCATTAGATACGGACATTTTGTTTACTGATGCCAAAAGACAACTATCACTGGTAGCCTTTGTGGCTAGGTAGATTTAAAGGATACGTAAGTATGCACCCGGCTGTTGCATTTTGTGTAAAAAAATTATGCGCATCATTATGATCCATGCAGAGTTGATGATAGTCAAATCTCAATCTCATGTTTTTCTACGACAATGAACTAAAATAAATACTTGTCACTACCCAGCTCTCAACTGAGATCTAAGTAAGTGCAATGTCCCTCTTCTTCCCAGTTACCTATGTGTAAAAGCAAATGTAATTTAAAAAAATAAGCCTAATAGTGTCACACAGTTGCATCCAGTGCACAGCAGTTTCCTATCATAAGTAAAAAATGAGCTGTTCTTTTTAACAACTTGATGCTAACTGGTTTACATTTCATACGAATTGCTTATGTGAGAATTAAGGAACTTGAGCTGTGACAGGCTGTGAGGCACAACGAGAGCTCTAGGAGTTGTCCATGAATCGTGGCCTAAAAGTTTAGGGGAGTTATTATACAATGTACAGTGTAACAATATCATCCCTGGGCTTCATTAACAAGAGATCCAAGGTTATGTGGTTGAGAGAGCTCTGGCAGAGCTGTGAAGGATGGCTTTCCCTGGGGGGGCAGGTGGATCTCCCGCCTGCGGTGTGTATTCTCAGGTAGGAGAGAACAGAAATGTCCTCTACTAAAAGTCCGTGGAAGAGTATGAAATTACTAATCTACTAGCTGGGGCAAGTATTTTTTTCTGTAATGCACAAATCCATCAAAAATTCAGAGACAGAAGAAGTTTAAAAGAGATCCTTTAAAATTGAAGACGGGTATTTGCTGCATCCGCAGGGCGGGCAGGCAGGTGCAGGGCACTGAGGCTGACAGGAGCATCCTCTTCGGAAGGCAGAGCTTCCCTGCAGCACAGCTTTCTCTTCTCTCCCAGATAGACTTGCCACCATGATTCATCTCTTTGCCAGGTGAAATACACACAAAGCACAGAGAAAGAGCCTGCTGTTGTGTTTCACAGTCTGCATTTCTCAAGGCCTTCAACCCCTAACACTCTGCTAGGTCGCCTTTGGCTGCGAGATAGAGCAGCCCCATTTCAAGTGTTTTTACGGGTATTCACAGCACGTGCTGTAATGCCCTTCTTACGTGTGTGACGTTGCTTACGATTTGAACACTTAGAAAAGGACCTTTTATATTACTCCGCCAAAAAAATGTCCTTAACTCCAATGGTGCAGGCCTGTGCCTATGGCAACTGGAGCACTGTTGTTACAATACCAGTCCTGCCATTGTACCTGTGTCTTATCTAAAGGCTGTGTCTGTTGTCTAAAGCATTATAAATTAATCCTGTGTGTAAAAATCAACAAAGCAGACACCCTCTTCTATGACCCAAAAAGGCTTCTTAGCACTTTTACTCACCTGGTAACCAGCAAGGACCAGATAACTTTCTGTGGCTCAGTCATTAATGTCAGTCCCTGTGTCTACAGACTGTAGAATGTTAATCAACCTTACATTAAATATTGATATGTCTATTGTCAATCATCATATTTGCCTTTTAGTCAGAGATATTGAGTACATCTTCTAATAAGCAGGAAATGACAAGTTTACAGTCTGTCAGGATCCAGTTAGGAATCAATCGCTGAGATCAAGCTTCATAAGCTGCAGCAAGGCTACAATTGTGATTCTTAATTAATTTTAATTAAGTATATAGCTAATGGTCTACAATAAATGAGGTTTTTTTTCTTCTTAGCAATTGCTAAAAATCTGTTATTCTCTTCCAAATAAAGCTGTGAAATTACAGCTCTTAAATAAATGTCTTAATATCTTTTAATTTATCAGATATTGAATTATCTCTTGAATCTTCTACATCTGAACATATTGAACTTTGAATAACTAATTTTACCAATGGAGACCAAAATCCATATCAGTGATGTGCTTATCATAGGATAACATTGTTCTGTCTTTGTGAGAGTCTTGTATTTCTGCAAAAAGCTGAAACGGCCAATGAGCAAAAGACCTGCTATATCTTGCCAGTAAATTTGATATTGCAAAGATGTTTCTATTCTCATTCTGCAGTTGAATTAGCAGAGCAGAGAGTAGTGAAGCAGAGAGGAAAAAGCATTTTCTTGATAGGGTTCCTAAGTAACACATTTTCTTGGTCCTCTAAATTACCTGTCAAATTAAAAGCAAGCCTGAAAACTTCTGTAATTATCTAAACTATTAACTCTAACAAAGATTTACATGTCCTTCCTACTGTGCTAAAGAATGTCAGTTTCAAATCATTAAGCTTAAAACCTTCGGAGAGATGCAGTTAACAATGTCCCAGAGCAAGACAGCTAGTTACAAACCACTCTAATAAAAATGTCAGGCAGAAGCCTAAGGTTGATTTTTAACTGTTCCACTGTGCATAGACTGAACTATTCTGGTCTAACCCCTTAAAACCAACTCCCCCTCCGCATCATCAGATCAAACTGATGATTTATCGAAGCCAAAATCTTTCTCAGTGCAGATTTGATACCAATTTTTTCCATGACATAAATTAATATGTATTAAAATATTGATTAGTCAAACACTCAAGTATTAGATATGGAACTAATAATGACTAAAAGTTTGCACATACTAAAAGCTGACAATCAGTCAGCTTTTGCCTTTCAGTGAGCACGGACTAAATACTCCTAAAATAATTTTCAAAATGTCATCCCCTTCCTATCGCTAGAACAGAAATATATTTATTATTTCTATATCTTCGGTGTGGTTACATCTGAAATTGTAGAACACATCATTTCTGCAGTGAAGTTTATTGGTAATACAAGGCTGGGATTTTGTGTAACTTTCACAAGGTTTTTGTGCAGACTCAGTTTCTTCTACGTTTAGCTTTTTAATTTTTTTTTAAAGAGTTTAAGTAAATTAGTTACTTGCTGCAACAGAATCAGAACCTGACAGATTTTGGGGAATGCTTGAAAAGACAGAAAACAGTTTCCGGTCAGTAAGAGCAAGTAGTTATGTTAGAAAAATTGGTTTATTCAACCTGGAAGCTGAAATACATCATGTAGATGATACCTCATTAAAATGGAACTTGGAGAAGTAGCATTCATGAAGAATAGTTCATGAAACTCACATGAATAGTTTTCAGTATCAGTAAAGTAAATGTAGGGAAAACTTATAGTGACCCAATTAAAATACTATAAAAAGAATTGTTGTAAATTATGCAATCAAATTCAATGTAAACTTTTTATTGTTCTATTAAAAACAAATATCATAGCAATCTCCTTGCTAGTTTAAGACTGGACTATAAAACATGGCATTATTAATCTATGTATATGAACCACAGTTTTGCAGATATGGTCATTTCGTTAATGGGATGTCAAGAGAAACAGATATTTTCACTAACGTAACACTGCAGCAGGATGTCTGCGTCAAGATATAGATGTGAATTTTGAATTAAAATTTAATTAGCTTTTTTCTAATGCCAAAAATAACAAATATGCCTGATTGAAATTAATGTTGAAATATTAAGTAAGTGAAGGTTACCTAATTGCAACTTCAGTTTAAACAATGCCTGAATTGCCTAATCAAAAATTTTATGCCTCTTGCCTAAATGGCAATTGCTTATGAATTACTGCTTTGCCACTCTGATTGCCCTTCTTAAAGTTCAGTAAATTACCAAAGCTCAGAATGCATCAAGTGTGCAGTGTACATAGCTGAGCCTTCCTTTGCTATTGAAGCACAAAAGGAATTGGTTTTGCTATGAAGGAATAGAAGCATTTTGCAAACAGTAGCATCTCCACGGTTATCCAAGTAATGCTACCTTTGTTCTCCCTAATGTAAATATACACATCGTGTTATTTCAAAGCATGCACGTGGCATTTTGGGGTCACTAAAAGACTCAAAACAAAAATAATGGGGAGAAGAACATAGTATAGTAAGATAATTATGTAGTTAAACAGTAACCATAGTGTATTGCACAGTAAAAAGAATCAGAAAAAAAATTTCCGAACTGATGGAAATTGGGTCTGGGTCAATCAAAATGGTTTATTTCCATTTCAATTGAAATGCTTTTTAAATGAATTGTAAATAAGAAGTAATTCTTCACACTTTTTTCCAAACAAAATTACTATCAACATATCACAAAGAAAAAGTCAGGTTTTCAAGGAGGTATATACTCCATCAAAAAGACTGCTTTTTCAAGTATTTTCTCTCTACTGTCTATTGTTTGATTTCCAGGTCCTCACTTGGATGTCCAATCTTATTTACCAGAACACTTTGATTTGTCCTGTACTGATACTTACATATGAATGAAAATTGTTCACTGTATAGGACAGACTCATACTAACACTTACGTATCTTGTTCATGTGGGAGCAAGAGTCTAAGGTAAGAATCTCTGCTTTCACATACATAAACTTCTGGAATGCAGAAAAAAAATGTACGTATTTTGGAGTTTGGGATTCTTTAGTTTCATGAGGAAACAGAAATACCAAAGTAGTATATGAGTTATTTCTTGATATTTCACGCTTGTGAAACCTAGAGTTTCACTGCAACATTGCTCAGAAAAATACAGTCTGAAGCTAGCCTTATGTCATGGCTGTGGCTGCCTCAATAGCTCTGATGAGCTCTTCAGAGTGATTTCCCAGCCAATTCATCCACCAGTATGGGAAAATGTCCATTGTAAAACAGGTTTTGCAATCGTCTGCAAGCAGGGCCAGTCTCAGTAAGTAATACCTGTTAGGTGATACTGTGATCACCAGTCACAGTGGTTCAATTGGTCAACAAAGACAAATCCACAGTGGAATCCCTCTGCCCCAAGTGCAGTGCTCCATGCTCAGACTTGAAGGAAAGAAGTGCAGAGAAGCTGTTCTGTTTTCCAGCCTCCAATGTGCAAGGGTAACTGGGTCACAGTGTATGAGGTCTTTACTCAGATCACATGCTCTTGCTGTACCATTTAATTTGGAATGAAAACCAATGTGTTTAAATAATACATATCTAGAAATATGGCTGCTCTGACTGCTAAAATAGTCATTTCATTTTGCAGCTTCTCTCTGGATGTCTGTTGAGGGGCTGAACCCTGTAATTCTTTGACCTACTCTAAGAGTAGAGAACATAGGAAGGAAGTCAGAGAGGAAAGCAGAAGGGAGGAGAAAAAGAACTAAGAAAGAGATCAAATCAGCTTATGAGGAACATACTAGTGCTGAAAAATTATGAAATTTACTGGCCAAGGTGCACCATTCTTTACCAATGAGCAATGACAAATACTCCTTTTTAGAATTCCCTGGAGGCTTTAAAAACACAATACCCTGGTGTTTAAAGTATACTAGTAACAAAATCCCTTTCCAAGGATTTCATTGGGTGACTTGTTTTCCTAACAATAGTATCCAGCTAACAAAAGTGCATACTCAGTGGCATCCTATCAGAGCATCCTCTCCATCCTGTTCTTCATCATTTGTGCCTATGGCACTGTGTGTAGTGGTATGTGTGTTTACTAAAGTCTGCTGGAATGAAGTTGCCCTTGCCAGTAGCTGTAATGAAAGTTTGATTGACAAGGGAGGATTTTTAAGCCAATATGCGAAGCTCTGCAGATCCCGTCAGCTTTACTGGACTTAACTCAGCATACATAATATGACTTTCTAGTAAATCTCTTTAGTCTTCCAGTAAGGTTTATACAATCTTACTGTGTAACACATTTTTTTAATTAATGATGTCACGCATATGTATTAATGTAATCTGCAATGACCTGGTCCATGTGAATAAATACCCTACCTTCCTAATGTTGTTTGTGACCGATTTTATATCTTAGAAAACAGTGTACAAATACTCATGTCATTTGAAATAGGCATTTTCAGCGAATGTTGGTATCTGTCATGTTATTATCATTAACTTTGTCTATTTCACATCCATGCAGTTGCTGGGATGAGAAATAAGGATTTTTTTTTGAGAACATCCAGCTCTGTATCTCCAATTCATCTGGATGCCAAAGGGGAGAACTTAGTCTGCTCACACTGGGTACACCGACACCAATAACACATATCTGCATAGATGCTCTCTCTGAATAGAGCCACTGTGATGGATCTGGGACTACCATGTTTAATTTCACTGTCATTCTTCTGCCTAAAATATTTATTTTAAATTTCTAGATGAAGCATTAGGTTTAGATGCAGTCATTAAGGACCATCCTCTCAATCATGACTGTTAGGTGCAGTTTTCACCACCTTCTCACTCCAGAGTGGCGTGCTGTCTGTGGTCTCTAGGCTGTTCACAGACACAAAAGTTTGTAGAAGACACTGAATGTGCCTCCTGACCAACAGCCAGTTCCCATCCCCTTTGTTGACACGGAAGAGTGAGGATGGATTTGGCCAACTAGATGGATCCAATCCACTGTTAGCCACCTTACCAGTTCTGGAATCATTCACAAATTTTTCAGTAAGGCCTTGTTTTTAGCCTACAGACACCCAGCTGACTTGCTCCTCTTAGGTCAAATGAAGGCAAATGGCTCAGACCAACAGTTACAACAACAGAGTCAGTGAGCCTGGAAACTGAGCAACGGGGAGGCCAAGAGCCCAGGCAGAGCGAGAGTGACAAGATGCAAAGGCAGACCACGGGGAAGATGATGAGGTGGGCCCTGACTCCTAATTTTCCCTGTGGGTACCACTCATAGTGTGGTGTGACGGTATGAACTGCCAGTCTGCTGAGACTGGGACTGGAACAGGGAACTCCTTGCATAAATGTCCAGACCCCAGCGCTGGGGCTGAAGTACTCTTTCTGAAAAGTGAATTCTCTGAATCTCAAAACCGCAAAATCATGGGTATATGTTCCTACATTACCTAGCCACTTTCAAAGTGCTTTCCTGACTGTCACAAGACCGCCAGGAAAATAAAATAGGCCTGAAGGTGATACATTTTGGTACGGTTCAGAGTGAATCTAGTTTGTGCTGACCTGAAGATATAGGACATATATCTTAAAATCCTAATGAAGAAACAGAGGAAGATCAAATTCTTTTGATTTTTTCTTCATGATGTTTTAAGCCCCAACATAAATAAATGTCCCTCAAGATCAACTTCTTATAGGAGTCTATGGGACTATCCTGATGGCATGTGTACTTTGTCTCGGGATTTTAAAATCTGTTTGATTAGGCCATCCACTTTGCCGTACTCTGCTACAAAAAGCAGCTGCTAGCACTTCATGGAGACCTAAACTTTGCCTACTGTTGGTTATTTTAACATAAGGTTCTTCAACAGGAAAGGGTCTTGGCTAAGTTTAATAATGATGTGTGTGTCCTCAGAGCAATTAATGGACATTATTTGTATTCAGTTTTTCTAAAAACCTTTCTTTTTAAAACTTGTGCTTCATAGTAACCCAAAGGAGTCCACTTGGAGAATATATACCACTTTTTATTGTGTATACTGCAATAATATTAACATAGTTGAATGCAAATAAAAATATGCCAGGCTACACACCTTGTTATAAGTAGGAAATTAAGCTAGGGTTTGCATAACCATTTTTAATGGCCACATTGCACACATCTGAAGTGGCTTTAGAAAAAGAAATTGAGACCTAGAGAACTGAAGTGGCTCAAGACTGCACTTCAATGGTGCTCTCTGAATACTAGTCACGTTGTCTGAATCCCAGGCTCTGGTCTGCTCTCTGGAAGAAGCTGATCTTCTGTGCAATTTAGAGACAATAAGCACTACATTCTCAAACTATCTGAATGGCTTCCTAAGGATGCCCGGACTTTCAAGTGAACTTGGTCAAGTGGCATGCAAACCTTGCATGATCTCTTGCATTTCTTAGTGAAACTAAAGGAACTCTGTGATTTTATGAGTTTTACTTGGAGATTTTAGGCGGGCTGAAAAAGAAGGCTAAAGCATTAACCCACAGTGTATAGAAGCAAATACACTTTCCAATGAGAGTGATGTGGGTTTTTTCACTGTATTTTTTCTTGCACTCTCCAAGCTGAACATTTTATTCTTCAGGGCTTAAACTTTATGTGTGCTAATTAGCCTGAAAGAGAGAGAGAGCACACATTTAATTAGTGTTTGCTGTAGCTCTTTTCTCATTTGGTGGTTTCCTGGGTATTATTCAGAATTATGAGGTCAGCCAATAACCTTAACGATGCCAAAAAAACCCAATTTACCACTGCTGGACATCTCACTATTTCTGCTGGCCACAACCTTGTTCTAGCCTTTCTCAGCACCTTACAGAACATGGGCTACATTTCTGGCAGTGCCAGCCTTCATCACTGCTTTTGCTCTCAGGGGTTGTCCTCCATACAAGACAGGATGACAGTCTACTTATCCTTGTTTAATTCCATGTATATTTGCATGTGAAGCCTGGTTTCTGGCACATATAGCATGCATATGACCACATATTCTATCTTTATATACTTATATACGGTTATGTAAGAGAGTAGCAAAAGGCAATTAAAATTATATATGTAAAACAGATCCAAAGCAGGAGTATGGCCTGGCTGCAAAATCAAGTCCCTCCCTGAAATGTCTGTCTTGTATGAGTCAAGACTAAACAGGTTCCTTAAAGGTTTACAGCAAAGGTAGCAATAGTGTCATAGTGATATGGGTGACTTAGGGTTTTTTTGGTTTGTTCTGCACTGTTTTCATTTAGCATAGAAGCTCTCAATAAGAAAAAAAAAAAACAAAACAAAAACCAAACCACACGAAATTCCATTCTATTGGTGGTTTAGTTAGGACAACCTTACATACTCCAGGAGAGCCTTACAGAGCCAAGGTATAACTGTTCTTTTTTGAGCACAGCTTTCCTCATAACACTTTCTTCCCTTTTTCAGGTGTATCTGGCTATCAGAAAATAGAGATGCAACTACTGATGCTGTCAAGGTGTTAATACCAAGAGCAGGGCTACTGAGCATGGGACAGAGGCCATCACAACTCTTGCTTTAGGAGTTATTTTGGAAACACTGCGGGAGGAAAAGTGACCAACTGAAGATATGACTTTTAGCTGAAGACAAGAAGCAATGCACCATAGCAAACAGTTCCATGATACTATAGTTATACTGCCTTTCTTATTCAAGCTAGCTCAGAAATTGCACGTTACATTATGCCATGTAGAAGGTCCCAGGGTCAGAATTCCTCCTAGAGACACCCGAGTGGAAGTTACCCTGCAATACTATTTCTAGGGCTCAGCCTTCATCCCATGATTAAAGCAGTAACAGCTCCCCTGCTCTTGACCTAGAAAAACATTGTGGTAACTTTTTGTTAGGCCTATAAGACTGCAAGCCTTTTAGAGTATTCTTTTCAGATAAAAGTAATTTGTAAAGACCATGCTCTGCTTATGAATGACTACTTACAATCACAGAATTAAAACCTCAACATTAGACATTTCGGTTGTTTGAAAAACTACCATGTTTCCACCATTTCTCTGTTTCATTTAGAAGTTTCATTGATGTGTTACAGGGCAGAATTTTCTGAATTAAAAGGCCAATAAGAATAGCAGTACCCTCTGATGTTAAAAATAAAAATCAGTAATTTACATAAGCACCTTCTGGGAAATGTTCTGTTTGTGTATTGTTTTCCCTGTGTTTGCAGCAGCTTTGATTGCTTTCCAGGTTAGTTGATGTTATATAATTGATTAGTTTGCTTGCTTGCTTCTGTGCGAGGTAAGAAAAAAATACATTGAAAACAAAAAAAACAAGCAGAAAACATACAACAGCCAATAATGATTTGCAGAGTTCTTCATACCCTGCTCTCAGGAAGAGGTATGCTTCGGAAATAATAGACAAAACTTGCTTTTTTTGCCAAAGTCATAGACCCAGGCACCACAGAGACTTCTCTGCTTGTTCTCAGAGTTCAGCTGGTCCCACAGAGCAACAAGTATCCACCTATTCATAGCACATTCATAATAAGTCAAACCTTTTAGACTGTCAGTCTTTGTTAGCATTACATTATAGTTTATTTTACAGGGCCTCATCAGCCAGCTGCTAATGGGTCCCCCCAGAAGAGGTAGAGCACACGCAAATACTCTCAGCCCTTCAAGGAGGTAGAGCAGAGCTGCCAGATAAAGATGGGAGTCCCTCCTGGAAGGGAGGGTGGATGGCAAAGGGGCTGTGCCAGCACACACCTCACTAGATCACACTGTCCCCCAGTAATTTCCATGGTCTTAAAATATCTTTCCATTTTCAGAACTGAGGTGAAAATTACTTACTCAAGCAGCCAGTCAGCAGATGATACTGTTTGCTTGTAAAATACCTGGATCTGTATCAGACACAGTCTAAAGTTAAGCAAAGTTTTGCAAGCTGTAAGAAAAGCACATTGATGCAGCAAAGAGCCAGCAAAACTTTAGCTATGTTGCCTGTGCCTTATCACATCCTTTCTGTAGCCCTCCACTCATACTTGCTACTTTGTTCAGAAAGTCCCTGGGGAATTAGATTTGAGGGAGAGAGAGGAAAATGCGGAAATGAGATTAGGAGTGGGAAAATGGCAACATGAATTCCAGTTTCCTTTTTCTAGTGGGAGAAGTGAAGAATTTGGGACAGATCCCACTCCTATCAAGGCAAATGACAAAATGTCCATTGGCTTTAATGAGAACATGGTTGATTTGCTTTGGTTGTATTGTTTCTTATTTTCTAACTTCACCTTGTGGCTGGCTAGAAAGTTTGGTTTTAGTTTCAAACGTTGATAATAGCTTTCACACTATTAGTTTACTACAGAGAAATCCCCTTCAATCCTATATTCTTATAAGATTCAGGCTGACTCAAACTGACTGCATGTAGCCTGAAAGCAAAACCCACTCTCAGGGATCAAGCTGTAGTACATTACTATGCCATATTCCTTCTATATTAAAACTGCTTAATTAAGAAGAAAAGGATTTAAAACAGTCATCTAGGACCACTACAGCAATTGATACCTTACACTCATCATTGGCTCCAGGAACAGTTCCAGGACTAATGGTAATGGGTTTCTGCTTAGGCTGAATTCAAAGGGGTGACCTAGATCAGGTCAGATTTGGGGGAAACCATCAAATAGAAATCAGCCTAATTGTGTAGACAAAGCAAACTAGACAAACAAATCTATCCTGATTGATGGGTGGAAGCCAGGAGTTTTTCTGACAGCCAGGTAAATCAAAGAAAAGTTCCTATAAAAGCAGAATTTTACTCAGTCCTTTAGATACTCTTCTTAGAGGTAGATAGATAGATGGATAGATATATAGAGAGATAAAGGAATAGACAGATAAAAAAGATAGAAGATATTTTGACATGGCTGTTGGGAATCAGTCATGGGAAGTTAAAGGTGCTTGGATCAGTTCAGTTTTGAAACATCTGCTTGAGTTTGTGAGCCCTCAGCACCACTTCTTGCTCTATTTTCTTTTCACTAATGACACAAGCAAGGCTTACAGCTTGTCTCTGCTTTTTAGACTCAATTCTGAGAGAAAGTGGCTTTATGTGACTCTACTTATACTGTGAGTATTTATATTTATGCTTACTGGTCTGTTTTTTTGAACTTGTCATCCATGAAGCCACTGAGCAATTTCAACCAAATTCAACAGACTGTTCTGAGAATACGTGAAGAGACACTGCTAGTGTCTCCTTTGTCTTTACCTCATGCTTATTAGACATCAGACACTGTTTTGTGCCTCAGGGTATGAAATCCTGGCAAGCCAGGCTTCTGTTGTTTCAGGGCTTGTGGAGTTACTTTCTGCAATGTTATGCAGTAACATGGAGCTTCAAATGAAAAATGCAATCCCCAGTCTTGCCAAGATGGCACAAGTTAAACTAACCAACAGTTCCACCTTCTTTCTTCATTTACCACTTATGTCTAAACTACTGGCGACACAGCTGAAGAAAAGAGCCCTCTCAATGTCAAGCAATGAAAGTCCCTTCACATTGCAAAGAAAATATCAGAGCTGTGTCCTGACTGGTTATGACATTTCTTCTGACAAGCACTTCTGGTTTTGCAACATAGGGTTTACGTATGCGCATTGGAGTAAGTGAGAGACAAGAAATATCAGAAGACACTTAGTCCTTTTTTTGGTAAAATTTTTACATTCAGGTGGTCAAACTTTCAACAGGATTTTCACTTGTTCATCTGGTATTGTAGTTCTAGCCTTACGGATAGTAGGTCTGAAGTAGGACACAATAGAATTATGTCTGAGCAGCAGGTTTACTTAAAGATTTGCATTATGAGAACATGAACTTCTCTGACATAAGGGGAAACTCAGACACAGCTGGGCTCTTCTTTTGCTTATTCTGGCTTTCTACAGGAATCTCTGGTCTCAGCATATTTCCTTCTGACTTGTACTGGAGACAGTGAGCAAGAAGTCCAGCAGCAGGGCTTCTGGCTTCATCTCACAACTAAGATTTCTTTTGGAAGAAAATCAAAGCACTGCCACCAGTGTTATGGGAGAACATTTGTGTACAGGGACAGCACAGGTCTGTAAGTAGTTCTGTGTCTGTTCCTCATTTTGACCTACATGGTTGTTTGTTTTCTTATATAGGGTCTTAGATTTTTCAAAAGAAATGAAGGAAATTCCACTGGTAGAAAACATTTAACACATGCTCTCCTGGAGCAGCTATAGCTTAAGGTGAGTGGCTGCTAGTCATTGGTACCTAATGAGCCCTTCAGGCAACCAACAGAGCAAAAAGGCCCACACTACTCTCCTCCAGTGAGCAGCAATCACTGCTCCACTCTCTTGTGAAGAAAACTAGGAAAAAGAAAAACAACAACTCAGGTTCTGAAATACAGAGACGGATGGAACAGGAAAATGAACCTTCTGCTTGATGAAGACAAGGAATGCTGGCAACTGTGAACAAGTCAGAAGGAGAAGGGAGAGAAGGAGGAACAAACAACACAGAAGATTGGCAGTGAAAAGAAAGAGGGAAATTACCTTATCTGTCAAATAAAAACAATAAAATAATATGAATGAAAAGAAGAAGAAATAATTCGGTAAACCTAATGAGGAACTAATAAATGAGCAATAAAGTCAGCTACAAAGAGCCAGTTGTGTCTTCTATTCTGATCTGATGCCTAAAAGCTTTCCAGGAAAGTATTCAACATTCTCTTGTGAAAGCACCTAGCAGTTCCTCTAAAAACTATCTGTCAGAGAGGAAAAATATCTTTACAGGTTATGGTGTGGAGGAGTCTCACAAAAGCCTTGGAATTTCCATTACTTAAGGTGAAATATATATAGAACATTTCATTTAATTCTTGCATGTACTAAAAAGAAGAGGGTTGAGACCAGGAAGATGGAAGTGCCTGCACCGGCACTTCCAGGAAGATGGAGGTGCATAGTATCTGACTTATTCTTACTGTTTATTTAAATCAAAATGTTTTGTTTAAACTTCTTTCCATCACTTACATCTGATTAAAACCTCACAGTATCACATCAATTTTAAAGATGTGTAAACTGACACTCCAATAGTTTCAAGGTTAGATTTTGCCATTTGTACTGGTGTTGAAAATTCTACAATCCACAGATGATTTTACTGGGCTTACTAAACCACTGAGAGGTGTGAAATATAAAGCTGTAAGAATAACCCTGGCAAAGTCTTTATTTAAATGGCTTGGGAAAGATATATCACTGGGAAAAGGAATGCAGACTCTTAATTCCCATTTCCTCACTACAAATACTAGCCAGTGTGCCCTACATTCAATTCAACATTGCAAATATTTCTCCTAAATTAATCTCTTCTGAGGTTCATTCATTTGGTCCTTTGGGGCACTGTCAAAGCAAATTGCAAAGCTTTGCATTTTAGCCTAGTCATTATTGCACTTCTATTTTTTTTTTTAATAAATTGTGCTTAAACAAATTGGGATGTCTCCTTACTAGGAGGTCCTTGAAGTTTTAGTTGCAAACAATTTTTGCCTCCTCTCAGATGTCTTGCCACCATATACATTTCATTCCACTTCCCTTCTACTCCAGTGGGTGCAGAATGCTCAGAATAAATTGTATTCACTCAATTACCACATAGTGTGACTACACGAAAAATCCTATTATCATCAAAGGATATTGGATTGCAGCAGGGCAATTGCAGAAACAAATATTAAGACTCTGAAAAGACAGGGAGTTCATGAAGGTAGGTGACACAATCCTATTATCTAACTCCATATAAATCTCTTGTACTCCATGTTCTCTCCGAAATACATGTAGCACTTCTTTTCTTATGAAGGTTCAGGGAAGTTATAGTGAAAGGAGAGAGCCATTACTCAGACTCATGCTAACTAGATAAACTTTGACTCACTTCTGTAGAAGCAAATAAGATGCCCCTCCAAACAAAACAAGATGCTGACAGGTAAATTTATTCATTGCCTTGGGAGAACAAATGATAGAAGTTAACCTGCTGATGAACATTTGTCGCTGGTTAGTATTTGTCGTAAGCTCTGTTTTATTTCAGTCCACGAGATATAGGAGATGCTGTTAGTGATAGAACAAACATATTTAGCTTGAACTGTCATAGCTCTTGCTTTTTACCTGCAGCGAGCCTTTCAGTGCAGGCAGCAGATGATGAGAGGCCCTTCCAGAATTCAAGCAGCTGTGGGACCAAGCAGCTTGGGATGGGCTGGGGATGAGACACAGTCTGTAGTCCACTTACAGGACGATGTTCTGCAGAGCCACAGCATTCCCAACATGAAACTCCTGTCAACTTATACAAGTGTACTCCAATTCAGTCCTTATCATGATAGGAACCTTTCTGTAACCCTTGGTAGAAACAAATTGAAAATGTTTCAAAATCATCTGGAACTGAAAAAAATTTAAGATCATTCTCTTTGTGCCCTAGACCTTAGGACTTTTCAATTCTTCAGCCTTGAATCTCCTCTTTCTGATTCAGAGTACAACTTCACCTCAGTAGAAACAGCTTCCTCACAGACCCCAGGGTAGGAAAACAGCAGTAAAAACTAAAGCAGATAGATGTTATTGTGCTTCACAATCATGTTTCTTGCCTGGTCTGTTCCACTGTGAACTTAGCTTTTCTACATAAAGTAGGGCTTAATACTAAAATAGACCACAATAGTCTCTGAAGTTATGTATGTTTTCATGCCAGAAAAGATAGGAAAATGATAACCAATGGGCTATTTTGGCCACATGAACGTCCTATCTGTTTCTGTTACAAAGAAAATACCCTAAACGTGGATAAAGATATATCCCAGAATTACAGAGTCACCAGATAACTCAAGCTGAGAGGGATGTTAAGAGGTCTGTAGTCCAACCTCCTCTTAAAGCAGGGTCAGCTCTGAGATCAGACCAGGTTGAGCAGGACTTACTCTGGTCAGGTCTTGAAGCCCCCCCCAAGGATGGAGACTGCATAACCTCTCTGGGAAGCCTCTACCACTGCTTGGCTCTCCTCAGGATCCAAATCTGCTCTGAAAATTTCACAGCAGTGTAGATAAAAAAGTAAGATAAGTATGCATGTGCTGTCATGTGTTTCATGTGCTACTGTACCATTCCCCCAATGTACTTTCCCTCATCAATGGTGTGCTGCTCCTGCAGTGCCCAATGGCTACCTCTCTAGCTCAGGGAGAAAATTCTTCTGTGTGTCAATCCAGATACTGATGGTACCCAAATTCCAGCAGCGATAGCTCTTTCATTGCTCAACAAGAACAACAAGAGAGAAGATGTCCTACCAGGAAAAGCTATGGAACTTATGTGACAAAGATTTGATAGCATATAGATGAGATGAAAGAAGGCACAGCTGGTTTCAATTTTCTGTAGTGGAATTTAGCATTCAAAAGTATGGCAAACGTTGGTAGAAAATAATTCAAAACTCCTTTTGGCATCAAACAGATAGATGGCACAGATTTGGGTCAATATACTGGCTTCAGACTCAAAACACAACTCGAATTTTCATTATCCATTACAAAACAACCCCACAGGCACTTGTTCTTTTGTTTTGGTTCTACACATGGCAATTTATGGAGCTTTCATTTACTATTATTGAGGCCGCACCTTGAGTACGGTGTTCAGTTTTGGGCCCCTCGCTACAGGAAAGACATTGAGGTGCTGGAGCGTGTCCAGGGAAGGGCAACAAAGCTGGTGAAGGATCTAGAGCACAAGTCTTATGAGGAGCGGCTGAGGGAACTGGGGTTGTTTAGCCTGGAGAGAAGGAGGCTGAGGGGAGACCTTATCACTCTCTACAACTACCTGAGAGGAGGTTGTAGTGAGGAGGGTGCTGGTCTCTTCTGTCAGGTGGCTGGTGATAGGACGAGAGGGAATGGCCTCAAGCTGCAGCAGTGGAGGTTTAGATTGGATATTGGGAAAAATTTCTTTATTGAAAGGGTTGTCAGGCATTGGAACAGGCTGCCCAGGGAAGTGGTGGAGTCACCAACCCTGGAGATATTCAAAAAGCATGTAGACAGGGCATGTAGACATGGTTTAGTGGGCATGATTGATGGTTGGACTCGATGGTCTTAAAGGTCTTTTCCAACCTAAATGATTCTATTAATATTCATATACTGTTACAGACAAGCACTGTTCCTTCCATTTTACAACAGAAAATGAATTAGGCCTAAAATTTAATTGAATGAATTTTCTTAACTGTAATTAAGACTGTCAATATTTCCCTGTCAAAGAATTCACACTAAATTATACTTTTTGGTTCACAGAATGCTGCTTAAAAGTATCTAAAGGATAATGCCTTAGGGCTTTTCTCTTTTTTTTTTTTTTTTATTTACAGAGAAATATGGTTATTTGTCACAGGCATGAAAATGTTATTCTTGTGTTACTGTCAATGACTGATTGTTTCCAAGTAACATATTCCACAGCTTGGGAGGAAAAAGGTAGTGGGGCTGTATACAATCTTCTGAGAGCAGACAGATGGAGAACAGATTATGTAGTAAAGTAACTATCATTACTCCACTGAACTCAGTAAAGTCCATTTACATCTTTTCTAGCTTCCCTGAATATACCTATCTAGTTTTTACCCGATTATCTTTTCCACAAGCTACCCAGCCTACATCAGAGATGGAAAAAATAAATAATGTTGCTTCAGTGTTAACAAATTCAGGAACATGCCCTGCAGCATCATACATGGTACATACGTCTTCCAGCTATTACAGAAGAGTTTCACTAACTGGAGAAATAAGGGAAGTTCTGTGATGGTGCAGATCAGCCACACATTCAAGAAAGAATTATAGATATTCAGTAGTAACAATCAACCCTAGCCTCCCACAAAAGCAAAGTGAGGTGGAGGGAATTTCAGGCAGGTGACACCTGCTTATGTTTTATTGCTCCTAGATAGGTAGGGAGTATATATTTGTCTTCAAAATCTTACTATTCTCAATCTTTCCCTTCTGAAAAAGACTTCTCTTCCTCCTTTCACACTGTGGAGGTCAGTCTGTGTTTGTTTCCATGCAAAGGCTTCCTCTGGATCACCACCAGACCACTTTTCTGGCTGCCAGGTCGATTTTGCTATGGGCTTGCTGATTACTGTAGATTTCCAATAGTGCAGTTTGATGTTGAAATACAGCATATGCAACTGCCGTTTGTCCAGAGCAGCTGCAATCTCATGTTTGTAGGTGGCAATCATGCACCATCTCCAGGCTCGAGAGAGTTCCTCCTCCTGACTGGGAAAGCAGCCTGCAGGAGACTACAACGTCTGCCACCCCAGTTTTGCTCTGACTGCTCAGTCCCCTTCGAATCCCCCTTCTGTCTCACAAGAGGCAAAATGCACCTTCCACCCTGGAAGCAGCCTCTCGGGTAAGATGGATCCTGGAGAGAGATGGGGCCTCAACTCTTATTCTGCAAGAGAGTATGCACGGACATCATTAGTATTTGCTCCAGGTTAGTGGTTTTGAGTTGGCTATGTCTAAACCTGCTATGTACCTGAAAGAATTCACATTGTTTGCAAAAGAGCCTCAGAAACTGCAGGTGAAGGGCTTGTGCAGGAGGAAAATACCTCTTGGGCCTTGCCACTGATGCAAATTGCAAATGCAGAATGGTGAAATAGTGTGGCATTTATAAAAGTTTTAAGACATTAATAGTAGGTTCATATCTTGTCCTTAAAGAAATGTGCTAACTTCCAGGATTTGTTAACTAAATCTCCCAGTTTACTATATTATTATGTTAATGCATAATTACTCATACATTTTGCAGCCAAAGGAAGCACACTCAATTCCATATAAATGTTTAGAAAAATCAACATTATGTAATCAAACGTAACATTAACATGCGAGTTCTCCTGTATTATACACTCAGTACTGCTAATTAGTGTAGCCAATTACCTCGTGGAAGCTTTCTTCAAAACATATTTTTCCTTTAAATCCAAGACACTATCATTTAAGTTCCAGAAAAACTGGGATGCAAACGAAAGTGGTTTCATTCCTAGTACACAAAGGGTTAACCACAGCCTTGGAGCAAGAGCAAGAGTTTTAAGATGAGCTATTACGGAGAATGTGTGTGGGAATACTGGCTCTCTCTTCTAAAGAGTGGGAAGGGTTTGCACGTAGTGCTTTTGGCTCAACATTACCTTGTTTGGTTTAGTGCTGGTGAGGATTTTCATGTGTGAAAAGCCCTTTCAGCTCATCGCTGTGGTTCTATTCTTGGACCAGGCAGCCCACCGGCTTGCTGGGTCGTGACAGTGGAGGAAAGAAATCTCTGCTTTAAACGACATGAGCACAGTTACTCCTGAACTCCAGTCCGACATGTGCCACTGCTTGGCCTTCATATAGTGCCTTACAGCCTTTCGTTGAAACATGCCTCTGAGCGTGATTTATAATTGCAGAAACTCGCTCTGAGATTAAAATCCCATTCATGTGTCTATGGGGATGATGTTTAAACCACTCTTTCCTGAAACCCAAGCAGTGACATAGATTACTTGTGGGTTTAGGCAGCAGTTTGAAACATCTCGGCTTTTTTTTTCTTTTTTTTTTCAGTGTTTTGAGGAGATTGAAGACTGCCCAAAACTTCAGAAAATTGGTAACTAGAGGTATTAAATGAATCACCCACTCCTCTGCAATGGGGATCATATCCCATTATTTTTCTCTGCATACATGGATTAGAAATTTTTATAGCAGGGAAGGATTTCTTATTTTAGGGTCTCTACAACTTGATGCTATAAGCACCCTCTGAAGTCGCTATCATTCTGACAGTGCTATAACAAGGACAGGCAGAGGTTGCCACTGCAGATTTGGCCCTTGACAAAGTAAAAGTGGTTTGGCCACAGCTGGAATGTGATGCTGTGGAGAAAGGTCAGCCACATACACAGTGGAAAAAGGTGAAAAACTCTTGTGGCCAGAGTTATGATTTCCTCATTAGCATCTTGAGTAGATCTCAGAATGGCAGGTTTTTACCATGCATATGTCATCAAATAATCCAGAAATTGCACAAAGCCCAAAATAAGAATTTTCATCATAGTGACGTTTTGCATGCTTGTGTGTGCGTACATAGAAAAAGCCAGATTTTACATGAAAAAGAATTAGAAGAAAAGAAAAGGAAGAACAGTAATTTCTGATTCTGTTCGTCTTGTGGATATCTGTCACGAGCTAAAAGAAATGATAAATGCAGACCATGCTGATCCTTTGCACCTCTTGGGGTTGGAACAAAACTAACTGTTTGTACACAGCTGTAAAAATATGTTGTCTTTGGGAACTGCTCTCTCACAAGTACCCACAACAGGTAAATGAAGTAGTGAGAGGGGTCACAGACACAGCCATATTTTAGCTTCTGAATTACAAACTTCTGAGCTATTTTCCCACCCTTACAGTTTGCAGGAGCCCAAGCTGCTGTGTTTAGTAAGCCTTACAGGTCCTTTAAAGAAATTTTAGCATAGTATTTTAAAATTTAACCTTTGCTTGCATCCAGAAAGAAATTTTGTTTCCTTTGAATGGGTCCTTATGTGATTTTTTTTTTCCTTTTTTTTCTAACTCTGGAATGTTACAACCGTGTTAATATTAGAAAATAATTACAGTTAAAACATCTATAACTCAAAATAACAGAAATGAAGTCTATTTCTAGGATCTCTCTTGATTTGGCATCTGCAGATACATGAAGGCATTCTTTAGGTCATGCAGTACATAATGTAAATGTGGGCTATTTGTATATAGCGTACATACATGTATACGCTGGTGTTAGATGATCAATACTGCTTGTGAAGCTGAGCATGTGTAGCATTTTCAACCTTTGGCCTTTGTCCTCTTTTACTGTGTTTTCTCCCACCTCAAATACTGCAAGTTACTTTCAATCTCAGTCATTTGGGATAAAAACATATAGCAATTAATTCCTTAATTTTCTGGGTGGCCTGTCTTACTTTTATTTATCCTCACCCCCTGCCTCTAGCAAAACAGGTGTTTTGGCATCCTCCAAACACAACTCATTAAATATATTTTATATTGTTTTCTGAGTGAAAAAAAATGACTCTTCTAACACCTAAAATCCCCACATCTTAACTTTTCAGTTTTAGAGGATGCTGGTACTGCAGATCATACTGTAAGAGAGAGAAATATATATTGATTATGAAAAAGTTAGCTTGGGTGCTGGAAAATGTCAAGCAACATCACAAAACTAAAAAAAAACTTATTCTGCCGAGAAATAAGACCTTTAAACTCATGTTGCCATGGCTAAATGTCTATATTCACCCTTACAGAACTGCTATTCTTGATGTACTGTTAAGAAATTTTCTTTTTTATCGAGAAAGACAGTAAAAAATGACAGAATTATTATGTGTTTATTATAACATTTTTCTTCCCCCTACTCAAGTAATCTTCAACTTCTGTTAACTTACTAAAAGTTACAATGCTGAGAGCTTTTTGTGGTTTGGTTTTTTTCATACAGGAGAAAAGAGGGGGAACAATTGCAGAATGGAGTAATCAAGTCTTCTAGATAAAATAGAAATACACTACAGTAAAACAGCACTGTATTTGCAGACAGCTTTATTACTTCCCTGAGAAACGCTTTCTTGAAAGCTCAAAGAATATTTTTTCTCTTTATGTTATTCCTTTATTTAATACCTGAAATGCTTTGTTGTACGGTGAAGACTCCAACACAAAAATCAATTATTTCACTTTGTTGTGAAATAATGTTCTTTTGTTCTACTGGACTTCTAGATGAAGAAGTATCACTGATGGACTCTTCTGGGGACTTCTGGGGGAAAGGTCTTATCATTACGAGTTGTAAATAAGCTCTAAGGCTTTTTAGACGTTTTTCCTTTTCTTCAGTATTCTTGTCCTCAGCAGACACATGACATTCCTCCACAGTCAGAAGCATGTGAAAGGCAGGGATTTTCTTTTTTCACTCTGAAGGCGAGTTGGCTTGACATGAACTCCAGATCAGACAGCTACACTTCAGTAGCTATACTTTAACTCAGAAAGAATTTTCTTCCCCCGCGGACAAAATACACTTTCTACAGCAAGTTGTAGCTTGCCTCTGGAATGTTTTAACGTCTCAAGTATCTTAAAGAGAAACAGCTACATTCTGTATTCTTTCTCATATGGATTTATTGCAATTTACATTTAGATTTCCGTACCATCAATTGTTAGTAATGCATAGGGATTTGCATCACTTCCCACAACAGTGAAGTGTACCGGGGGGGGCAGCGGGAGCAGGACGGGGGTACCACTGCCCCCCTGGTGCTGCCTGGGCGGGCAAGAGGGGGTCTGGCCGCTCCGCAGTCTCTCGTCTGCCCTCGGCCCCTTCACCTCGTTGGGGTTCAGCAGGTCATTTCAGCACGCGCTGGAGCTTCAACACTTTGTACGATGCATGACTCCCGCTCTGTGCCGGCTGTAGGTGTAAGAGCTCACCTGAGCTTTAACATGTTGGCTCTTACATAGTAGTACATCATTAACACTAGCAGAACTGATGACACGGATTAGGAACAACGCATTTCAGTCCTCACCTGCATCTGCATTTTTCACAATTGGAGCAAAACTACCAACCGCCATGTGTCCCGAGAGGAAGACTATGTAAATCACAGAATAAAGATAGAAATGAGGTGGGCCCAGGAGCCTCTTTTTAAGTTTTTCTTAATATAGCTCCCACTTCAGCAAGCTGTATTTAGTTCTTCTGTCCATTCCTTTGCTATGACTGGAAGAAATTGCTATTTATTGATACTATCCATTGACTAGAAGAGAGTGTAAATGAAATGTGGATTGTTTTCTTCCTGGCTCACAAGATCAGCCTGAAGCAGGTTTTAACATCTTATGCATCATTTCATCAGCACAAGATCCATTTATTGACTCTTGGGGGGGTGGTGGTGGAGTTTTTTGTTTGTTTTTTCTCTGGCATGGAGATGCTGGAAGTGAACCAAGGGACCATTTCTGCATTAATAACGCTCTTTGTTGTTATATCTGTAGCAAGTAAATCTGACTGACATTTATTTTAAAATGAGAAAGATAGGAAAGAAGAAAGCAAAGAAAGCATAATAGATATCAGATGTTTGCTTTGTGGGAGGAAGGGCAAGTATCTTTATTTATGCAATTCAAGGTCTGTTTACAAACATAGTTGAAATATTTTGTGTTCTTGGAAGGTAACTCTTTAATGATGACATATTTTCAGCATCACCCTGAAAAATTAGTCACAGTGGGGCCACTAATTTAAAATACTTCACTTCCCATGCTGTAAAATAGCTTAGCAGTTCAGAAAGGAAGGCAAGCCTCACTGGGGAAGGAATAAAAGGAAAAGAGAAAATACAAAGCACAGTCCTGCATTCACCTTAGCATAAGACCTCTTAATTTGCTCTAGGCTTCAACAGGGAATAAATGAAGAAGTGGGAGGGTTCATCAGCAATTTTCCTGGGAGGCATAACGTGATAACAGAATATGTGCTAATTAAGTGCTAATAGTCTTAATTAAGTGCTAATATTGCTAATTATCAGGAAAGAAGTGGAGAAAGCAGGTTAATTTTTACTTTATCTTCATTTTCTAATTTATTTTATTACAACACCTCAGTGTCAGACTCTGAAATTACTTGGTTATTAGATATAGTATGCGTCTGCATACACCACCCTTCCTGCAAGCCAGGCTCTGTTCCTTGGTAGGCAGTAACAGGAGTTGCCCCATCTCCAGAGCTGGATGATGACCACTGGAACTTCACCTGGAGGCTCCAGCACCTGGGTTTTTTTCCTCTTCTAAGGGAATCTCAATTTTTTCCCAGGTGTCTTTTGAGGGTGCAAATGTCTGTGCCTTTAAATGTAGCATACACAGAGGGCTCCTGTTTCTAGGTGTATCTGCCTGCCTGCTTTTAAATATAGGTAAAATGCTTGGAAATGTATGTATAAAAATATATAATTTGTTTTTAAATATTTATAGGCTTTTTTAGTGATTTCTTAATTTTGCTTCTAATAAGATTGCAAGAATTATCAAGTAGCCTGCTGACTTCAAAGCATCTTTCAAATTATTATAAGCTTTGCCTTATATTGTTCCTTACTGGCCTTAATGAAAAAAGGGGCAAATTGCTTTCTTCATTTTTTTTAATAATGAAGTAATACTGCTTGTTTTATATATATATCTTTAAATTGTCTCAACAGATACATGCAGGTAGCACAACAGATGCTAAGAGATAATATTGTAACATGCTGTTTTGGAAAAGAAGCATGATAGGACCCGATGAATTTTTCCACAGGAACAAGTATCTGATCAGGTACCTTGGTATTGATTCCATCCCATGGGGTGTACTGAGCTGCAGAGAAGAAAGCTGTGAAAAGTAATTTGGATTAGATTATATTGTGATCTCACTCAGCTGGGGGATGTACTGGAAGCTTTCTTTATCTCCAGTTAAGGAAGAAATGTAAAATATGTACAAAATATTTATATCTGCATACACACATATGTGTATATACTTATACGTGCACATACAAGCATATGGATAGTTATAAAAGTGTTTTCTGATATATAACTTATCCTTTTTTTTTACTTTCATGTAACATTTGAAATATTACTGAGTGCCTGTGCATTGAGAAGCCATCATCACTGAGCTGAGAGGTGGCTCTCACGCTTCCCCAGGCTGTCAGCAGAACTTCAAAAACGGATGGAAAAGCCTGTGGGCAAATGAAATGCCTTTTCTTTGGTTTGCAGCAGATGGGTCCTGAAGGTTTCAGCCAGACACCTGGCGATGCCTGCACTGGTGCCAGAGGGGCAGGCGCAGAGGTGCCGGGAGATGCGATGTGTGCCCTGTCCTCAGCTGTCCCCACTCTGAGCCGAACCTCTCCATTGATCCTGTCCCTGGGCTCTGGATCCTCCTCAACTTCAAAGCTGCCTGGTAAGCAGTTGGGGAATGGTCTGCTTTCTGCCTGTAATAGGTTATTTCATTTTCAGAGCAGTTTTAAGAGTCCTAGAAAAATGCACAGCTGCACATACATGCCAAAAATCCTCCACAACTCATTCAGTTGTGTCGCTCTGCTCAGCTGCTACCAGCTCACGTCTGTCACAGCCATGGCAAGAGCAGCAGCCACACATCTCTGCCTTGAGGCTTAGCTGGGTTTTTTTTTTCTGGAAAGCTTATTTGTAATAATTCACATGCAACAGGAAGAAAACCCTTTGATTTTTGACTTATAGCATGTTTCTTTAATGGAATCAATATCCATTTCCAAGACATGTTTGTCTTGTGTATTGATCCTGCACCTCCAGCTTCTTTTTTTATCTGCATGCTTCAGCTGCATGGTCATCTAAGAGATTTCTAGATAAAAATTTCAGTATGTCAGATTATCCTGATTAGGCTTTAAAGAGCTTAAGGATAAAATAGGTAAGCTTTTTATATAAGTGTATATACACACACAAACACACACACGACTTTGGTAGTGTAAGGATGTGTAGAGTTATAAAACCACCCTGCATAGCTGGCATGAGCAATCCAGTTCAGTACCGAGGTCAAAAGGTGAATATGCTTGAACTTAAGTAGAGGAAAGATACATAAATATTTGCAAGAGTAGGGATGGATAGGAACTTGTGTAATTTTTTTATATTCTTCTGCTAGAAACAATGTTTTGCAAGCTTTCCCCAATTTCTTTCTTTTTTTTTTTTTTTTTATTGTTTGGAATTATGTCTTTAATATGCCCTTGGTAAAAAGCTATATTTTACAGGTGAGAAAATATAACTTCCATAATTATACTAAGTAAAGCTAATATAATGTTTTAATATGACAGTAATCTATAAGTATATACAACTTACATTGTGCATAATGGCACTTATGATTAACTGAAATCCATGGCTTTTTTAAAAAAAGACACAGCATAAAAATCTACTGGAAAGAGGATGAAAGAGCCAGACAATGCTAAAAACTATTGCATGATTGGAAGACATCCAGACATCCATTAAATATCTGAGCTCTCATGCTTGTTATACACAGCTTTTTACCCTTTAAATGCACATTATTCCTCCTCTGCTTCTACATAGACCCAGAAATATATATATGTGAGATCCAAGCTCACTACTAGACAAATAAAAAAAGAAACTCAAGAAATAACAAATAAATTTCCTTCTGGGGAAAATAAAGAAGAGAGAATGAGCCTAAGCTGTAAGAATCTTCCTGAATCGTCCTTACCTTTACCTAGAGAAGCTAAGAACTGAGAATTTATTAGCAAAAGTTCCTGGTGAATTCTGATCTGTTATGTTTTTCCTCTTTAATTATGAATATTTCTATTGTGAATTCCTAGAATGTTTATTCCTGCCTGCACTTCAGGTGGCTACCGCACCACTCTGCTTTTATAGGGTCTTCAGCAGAGATTAATGGGTGATCAGTGGTGGAAGATTTTGTACTCAAACCTCATGATGTAAATGTATGTGGAATATTGGTTACAGAGCACTTCTAGCAGAACCAGAACTGGGGTCAGCAGAGTGCCGGACAGGGTGACATTTCAGGGGACTGGAAATGTGGGTCATTTCAGCTAGTTTTTTCTTTTCACGGCACAACTCACCTCACAGTCTGTAGGGCTCTACACTGCATTTTGTTTACTTTGGCAGCTGTTAGCTTTCCCATTTTGCACTTATGCAGAAAGGGTGAACTTTTTGTGCTTTGTTCAGCATCTTCCCCTACAAATCTTGTGTGTGAGTATCACTTTCTACACGCTCTTTCTGAGAAAACAGCAATCACAAAAAGCTCCTCCGTAGCTTAGATCCCTTCAAGATGCCAATATCCTTACATTTTTAATAGGTTTTTTACTTTATTTTGTTGAAAGGGGAGGAAATTACTTTTTTTCTTAGAAATCTTTTTCTGCTCAGTTCATACATTTTCCCCACTCAGCGTTCAGTAAGTCAGTCATAGCCTCTGCTTTGAAGCAAGTCTACCTTCAGAAACACTATATACCCACTATGTCATTAGCAATTCAGTGAATATCTCTGGCACATACATTATAGAACTACTCAGAGCATTTTAATATTAATCTCAGGAAAAAAAACCAAACCCCAACCACTCATAAATAACTTTTTCCAAATGTCATGTATTCCAACCTGACAATGCCAGAACAGCAATCAAAACTAGGTGGTTCACCTTTCTGCAGCAGAAAAGGAGCAGTAAGATTATCCTGTGTCCAACATGGATTCATTTTGTACTTGTTCTAAATTGTATAAATAATACTTTTGTTTTCTAAATATTCTGAAGTCTTAGCTGAAGTTCAATATTGTAGTAAAACTAAATAAGCATGCCCAGATGTATTAGGATTTTAATATAACTTCAGGAAAGAAAGAATTTCTTTAAGTTACAGTATAACAGTTCCTAATGCAAATACCTTAATTGTAATGTGCTTTTTCTTGGAGGATGGTCTTCTTGCTCAAATACTTCAAAGTTTCTTATTAAAATAATTTTCACATGCATGAGGAATGCCAGGTAATTCTTAGTTTAACCATGGACTAAGGAAAGGCCTCTCCCTTCAGGCTAATACATGGTAAGTCAGAACTCCAGGTATAAGAGGAATATAAGTTACAAAACTATACGACAGGTCTGCTTTTAATATTTTGAGGTTGAATTCTGAAAATTTATTATCTGTGCAAGACAAAAACTGGACATAACCTTCCAAGCATTGGTGCTGGAAAGGGAGTACCAATAACATCCTGGGAAAAAAAGAATGAAAATAAATCTGTTTCTCTGAAGTGCATTGGTCTTTTAAAAATTTATAGACAAAGCCAAGGTTTAAGCATGAGAAGACATGCAGTCTTGCCAGCAACCCCTCATGAACTGTAGCATCTCATCACCAAAGTTTCATGCTCTGCTCTATTTCTCATCAACTGTATTGCCCAAGTGCAAGGACCATACTTCATATTAAGGACCCCATTAGTCAGGGTGTCTCCACCTCCATATTGACTTAGCTTATCCAGGATAAGTCAGAAGGTGATGGGCGGAGCTACTCCATCTCCCCTGCTAGGGAAGTGGTAACCATTCACACAGCATCCACCTTCCTGAAAATTCATGACACTAACTTTTTAATTCCTACATTACTAAAGCACTGCAAGTATTCAAGATGACTAGTCATATCCACAAAGTTATGTTCCTATGTTCTCCACTCTTACAAGGAGTTCATCACTTTCCCTTCTCTTTTCTGTATTTTCTATTCCACCAGTAGTCACATGCTGCTTTTTTTTCAGATTTTTTTTTCCATTTATAGAAATACTTCAGAAATATTTAGTTATATTACCCTCATGAAGCACAAAATTAAAGGGGTAGAAAAGTAACCTGAATAAAACAGAATACTGCTTTTGTTTCCACTGTTCAGGACAACTTAGAATACTTGGAAGGTATAATTCATGTTAATGCAAATTATAATGCAGTGTATGATCCATAAAGAATTCTGAAAAGTTGTTTGGTTGTCTTGTCCCACCCTGCCTTCTGCTCTGCTGGGCTGGCTTACAAGAACATACCTCTCTAAATAGGTCTTT
>VYZV01034600.1:0-10855 GCA_013401275.1 Pandion haliaetus | reverse complement strand
GCCTTTTCCGCCTCCTCCCCCCCCCCCCCCCCCCCCCCCCCATTTTTTAAGGTACTGTGTAGAAAAGAGGAAAATGGCTGGTCTTATTTAATGGCAGAAAAGACAATTAAAAGCAAATTTTAAAAATGCTGCAAAAGTATTTACCTTTCAGGCATAGGTGAAATACCAGAGATTCCTAGAGATAATTCAGGCTTATCTGGAACAACTTTCTTACTTTTCACCTTGAAGTAAAATATGAAAATATTGATCATAGGTTAGCATATTGATTTTGCTCTTCACCCTGATATGAATAAAAATGCCATGGGATCCTTCACCTATTCCTTCTGGAAGCTCCCACAACATTCACAAAATGACAAAAGCAGCTTTTTACTGTTTGTGTGAAATTCCTATTTTTAGTTCAACTTAGCAACCCAGTGTGGCATTCCTCTGCTCATAATCCCTTGAAAGGAAACTGGTTCTAAGAATATTGCTTGACCGTAATTCTCCTTCAATCATGTATAAGGTAATGGATTATATATTACGTATAAACTTGGTACTGAGGTATCCAGCTATTTTAGCTCTTAAAAACCAATTTATTCACTGAAATTTTCAATGAACGCATCACAAGCTAGTATGTCAAGCATTCTAGCAGGTTTTTAAATAAGTTATTAACTTTGACTACCACCTTGTGGTTCACTCTAGTATTACATAGTTTTAAACCTGCCAGGCATCAAGGGAAGTTTTTATAATAACCAGTCATTAAGCTGCAGTTCCACTAGATCTACATTACCAGATGGCCTCGGTAGTTCATATGTGCTCCAAATCAGACACAGAACTTGATCATATGTCTGCCAAATCAGCTGGTTTCAATGATACATTGTTTATAATCACAGACCCATAGCATACAGGTTTGTCTTACCTTGCATTAAACTGCAACTGCAGCTCCTGTAGACACATTTGAGCTGCTTTCCACCTAGCAACAGGGGTTACAAATGCTTGCCACAGTAACTTAAGCAATGCTTGGGAAGCCTAATAGCAACAAGTTATGTGTTGCTGTGGTCCTACCCTTACCTACCATCACTTTCAATTAGCTAGCTAAAATATGTTTACATGGTCAGGTTCAAATCCATGACTACACTCTAGCTATCCCACAAGGAAAGAACAGCACTCTGGATGCTATTCTGTAACAAACATAGGGTCACATGAAAGTGAAAAAATTAACTCAGTCTTGTTGAGAACTTCCAACCAAAAATTATAAACCAGAAGTGCTAATCTGGAGTTTTCACAAATACTAAAATTTTAATAACATAACATAAAATAATTAACACACGCACCAACCAATATGTATTTAATAGTTCAGTGCTTCCTATGTGCTTTATATACTTTAACAATTTCCTAGTGATCATATAATGCTAAAATTTTAAAAGTTTCTTAGAATAATTAGTATAAACACGTTTGAAAGAAGTAATAATTTACAAATGTTTGGTTTTTTTCATTTTATCTCTACTTGGTATCTTATCTTACCTCCCTTTTATACGTTGGCATCTGTATACCCTTTTGTGCTTCATTTAATTCTTTCAATTTGCTTTTCAGAGCTCTTATTTTATCTTCTTGGTTGGAAATAATAGATATAAGCTTTCTTTCCTTTTGATTGTTTTTGTCCTCAAGTTGCTTCAATTTCATGCTCTCATTTTCTAACTGTTCCTAAAACATAATTTTAGAAACACCAGTACAATTAATAACATTGAGGCTTATGGAATATCACTGTTCAGCAGTCTGGAATAAGCTAAATTAAGCTTTTGCAACATAAGTAAGGGTCAGTCTTATTTATTACATTATTAATTTTAAACTTATAGTAAAGACCTTCTACCACTACACATAGATGTAACTCATCATAGATGATTACTCAAAACAACTATATGTTCTGAATTTCTGAAGGTCCTATTAGTGTTTATAAAGACACTCTCTTGGTTCACTTACTGTATCATTTACAGTCACATTTTATGTACAATATATTGTATGTACAATATATAAAATAATATTTCATTAATTTCAATCAATCTTAAACAATTTTGAAGAGGGTGATACTCTGCAGCTACCTTAATTTTTGAGCAGACCCATTAATAGAATCATAGAATCACAGAATCATAGAATATCTCAAGTTGGAAGGGACCCAAAAGGATCATCGAGTTCAACTCCCTGCTCTTCGCAGGACTACCTAAAACTAAACCATGTGACTAAGAGTGTCGTCCAGATGCTCCCTGAACTCTTGAGAGGCTTGGTGCCGTGACCACTTTCCCGGGGAGCCTGTTCCAGTGACTGACCACCTTTTCAGTGAAAAACATTTTCCTCATGTCCAGCCTGAACCTCCCCTGATGCAGCTTCATTCCATTTCCTCGTGTCCTATCGCTGGTCACCAGAGAGAGAAGATCAGCACCTCCCCCTCCGCTGCCCCCCTTGAAGAAACTGTAGACTGCGATGAGGTCACCCCTCAGCCTTCTCTTCTCCAAGCTGAACAAACCAAGTGACCTCAGCTGCTCCTTGTAAGTCTTGCCCTCGAGGCCTTTCAGGATCTTGGTCACTCTCCTCTGGACACACTAATAGTTTGATGTCCTCCTTATATTGAGATGCCCAAAACTGCACACAGGACTCAGGGTGGGGCTGCACCACTGCAGTGTAGAGTGGGACAATCACCTCCCTCGACCAGCTAGCTATGCTGTGCTTGATGCATCCCAGGACGTAACTGGCCCTTTTGACTGCTAGGGCACACACTGTTGACTCCTATTAAAAAAAAAAACCCAACCAAACAGCAGAAGAGAAAAAAAGGAGAAAGATTTTTTGATATAGTTCTGGAAAAAAACAAACAAACAAGAAGACCAAAGATTTTAGGCCCAAGAACCCACATATTATCTTCTGTAACTGATGCTACAGTAGCTAGATTTCATTTTCTCAGATGGCATAACAAGAACGCTGGGAAGAATTACAGTACTATGAGGCACAGAAAGTTCAAAGCAAGTTAAGGAAGTATCTGATGAATGAGAAAAGACAATCATATCTGGCGATGTGGGAAAAAAAAACAATTTATGTTAAGAGGAGATGAAGACATGCATAAAAGTATTCTTAGCAGATTTGAAAATACTTTGAAGAAAGTTATAGCAGGGCCAGATGCTGAACATAATTTTGTAACTATATACCTTTTCCATGTTCTCTGAAGACTACAAAGTCACAGTAGCTATAGTACGGGGAACTGCTTTTTGCCATTCCAGGAATGTAAAGGTAGCGATATTCTATGGTGTGGGTTCACAGATCCCAAGCTACCACTGAGCCATTAGTTGGTCACATGGTTCCCAAACATTAGAATCATCGAATAGTTTGGGTTGGAAGGGACCTTTAAAGGTCATCTAGTCCACCCCCCTCTGCAATGAGCAGGGACATCTTCAACCAGTTCAGGTTGCTCAGAGCTCCATCCAACCTAACCTTGAATGTTTCCAGGGATGGGGCATCTACCACCTCTCTGGGCAACCTGTTCCCATGTTTCACCACCCTCTCTGTAAAAAATTTCTTCCTTATATCTAGTCTGACCACTCCATGGTCAAATTCCATTTGTAATTTAAAAAGCCAGCGGGACCCAGCTTCTCCTGTATTTTCCTTTGAAAAAGATTTGCTGGAAATCCAAACACCTATGAAAAAGCGTACGTCAAAGACAACACTTGCCCGAACAACTCCATCTTAAGGACAGTAAAATAACTCTTTCACTGAGCCTGTGATACAGCATTGGCCTGCACACACATAATTTGTCTGTTTGGGACTATTACAGCTCCAAATAACATGTGGGCTTTCAAAAGCTTTCAGATAACTGGGAGCACTGCAGTAATGGCTAGTAGTTCTCTTTCATTTCTCCTACATTCTCCTGCAGGAACTGGGGACAAGACTTAAGCAAGCAGTGAGGAAAGCCACATGGGAACCAATGTGAGAAGAGCCATGCAACATGTTGCAATGAAGATATATCAGTACATACTGATGTAAATCATCATTCTTGTGCACTGTCAGGATATCACACCAGGAAAAACACAGGAGAAATGATTACACCTTTTGGGATCTTTCAATAACACAGCCCTTCATAGCTTGATGATCTTACAGTTTCTAATACCGACCGAGTTTGGATGTTTGCAACAATCTGGTAACATTTATAAACTGGCTCAAGTTTATAAAGCTAATACCATGACAAATAAGTATGTCACACAGGTCATACCTGCTCAGTTAAGTAGTCGGCCACACAATGGATCTTTTAAACATGCTGCTATTAGCAGCCAGCACAGAGGTTATATCTGTATTATGAACAGATTAATATATTTTCTTTTGGAGAGGCTTTATAGGATCAGAGGATAATTCAAGTTGGAAGGCACCTCAAGGGTTCTCTAGCTCCTGATCAAAGCAGGGTCAGTTACTATGGTCAGGTTACTCGGTGAATTCCCCAAGGATGGAGACTGCAAAACCTCTCTGGGCAACCTTTTCCAATGCCTGCCTGTCCTCATGGTGAAGAGTTTTCCCTTATATCCAGTATGAACCTTTCATGTTTCAACTGCCCCTTGTCTCTCATCCTCCTGCCATGCACCACCGTTAAGAGCCTGGCTCCATCTGCCTGATAACCTCAACATAGGTATCGGAAAGCTACTAGCTTCCCCTGAAACCATCTCTTCTCCAGGCTGGACAAGTCCAGTTTCTGCAGCTTCTTCTCATGGGGTACGTATGCAAGCCCCCAACTATCTCGGTGAGGCCTCTGCTGAACTCACTCTAGTCTCTCCTATACTGGAGGTCCCCAAACTGGATGCAGTATTCTACATGCAGCCCAATGAATGCTGAACAGAGGGAGATGCTCACTTCCCTGGGTGTGCTAGCTGTGCTCCTGTTAATACAGCCCAGGAAGCTGTTGCCCTTCTTTTCTACCAGGACACGCTGCTGGCTCATGTTCAGCTTGCTGTCTAACAAAACCCCAGCTCCTTTCCAGCAGAGCTGCTCCACAGCCAGTCAGTCCCTGGACTGTACTGCTACAAAGGCAGGTCCTTTTATTTTTCTCTGAAGTGTGCTATAATGGCCTGTTTCAGTGGCTTCCTAGAATAAACAAACTGTCATATGGTTTCAAAGAAAAATACTATTCAACTGATGAACTACAGTAAGTGGTCTCAGAGGATATTAACTATAACTTTTAACAGTTTAACCACAAACTCTTCTTTATTATTGGGTAGAGATAGCTTAAACAGATGAAGCAATAACAAAAAAGGCTATCGATACCACAATTTCTTATATCAGGTAGCAGGGCCTAACTAATCCTACTGCATACATCATACCAGCAGCAAAGAACAGCTAAATGCATAAAATTGTCAGCCAGCATAAAATCATGAAGTACAGCTTTCTTTGCATCAAAGATAGGAAACAAAGTGACACTAGAGAAGCTGGTATTGACTGGAACATGCAACTGTACGAGATTGCTGCAGTAGCTGCTCTTAGTTATGTAAGTCATTTTAGCACCATAATTTTGAGCACAAAGATGACTACCATACATCTGCCATTCCTCTGCTTATGTCCTGCACAAAAAAAGACCTAAACATTTATTGCAGGATGAACAGTTTTGTATACCATACGCATTACTCATTCCTGACACACAGTTTCGTCCTCTTTTTCATGGCACATGAAATTCTGATCGACAAACTCGACACAGTGTTTAATACTGAGGTTCTTGACCCAGGAAAACATGAACATGAGCATGTTTTCGTGTCACAGGTATTGACTTTAGCTTAACGTTTTGTGGAGTTTACAAGGAATCTGATGTCTGACTGTACTAAAAATAGCATGCCGAAGAAGCTTTACTTGACATTGCCTAATCTTGCTCTTGGCTCCGAAACAGTAACTGGATCCACATTCTTCCTAGTTAATAAAGTTTATCCAGGCTGTACTCAGAAACAGGCAGCAATTTAGGTCCCTTAGGTCTCCTCAAGCAGGGGACTGAAAAAAATCTGATAATCTTGTATATAGTTTTGTACTGACCACCAAGCCAATCTGGTCCACTCACCTCTTTCAGTGAAGATGAATGCGAACAAAAATAAAAACCAAAACATCTTATGACACACTGTAAACAGAATTTGACAACAGCAGGTAAAGTACACAAGTATGGCCACCTATTGGAAACACAGAAAAGCTAACCCCTCCCTCATTTTAAACCTCTGAAATTTAAGCTCTAAGCATGCACCTATTACAGTCAATCCAGGATTTCTATTAACTGTACTGGAGGACAGAATATAGTCCACTGAGAAATTCAATAGGACTTAGCAAAAGACAGTTTCAATAGGTATCGATAAACCCAGGCACCTCCAGCTACAGGAGAGACTCTGAGTTTCAAGGAAAGACAGGAAGAAACAGCAACATTTTAACTTAAAACTGTAATCACAATTTATTATCTGGAACTGTACATTTTGCAAGCCTGAAATTTTTGGTGGAGAATTAGAATAAAGCAGTGAATGCAGTAGAGGACGATGGCTGTAGACGTAATTTATTTGGTTTAGAGCAGAATGTGGATAGAATATGATTAAAAAAAATACAGGCTTTCAAATAGAATATTCGATCTTCCAAATTTCAACAGCTGAAAAAGCCAATACTTTATGATGTCTAGGGAAGAGTACAAGAAAACAGGAGACACTCATGATGCATCCTTTAATAAATTCCCAGACCTCCTTAGTAATAGTCTCTATGTATTTATTAACTCTCAACAGATTTCTCTTCCATGAAGTTGTCCAATTTTCCCTTGAAGCAGGAAGTTCCACTGGTTGCCTACCTATCCTGTGAAGAATCAGCTCCTTTTGCCTTTTTTTTTTTTTAACATGGCACCTTTTTTTTTTTTTTTTTTTAAACTTTTACTTCATTTATTGAGAAAGACAGAGAAGTGGGAACTCTTAGGTTAACTTAATGTGGTCTTGGTGATTTGCTACTGTTCATTTTCCCCAACTTGTTCCATACATTCATTCCATGCAGTTTACCTTATTACCCATCATACGTCAAAAGTTCTACGTTTTAAAAGTGCAAAAATTGGCAGCTGCCATAAAAACATATAAAGCCTTTATCACAATACAATTAATTTGCCATCATCTTCAACAGGAATTTGGGGTCATATGGTTCTCCTCCCCTGTGTTTATTCCATAAAACGAGGACTTGTGTACAGACACTGCTGTGTACCTCCACTCATAGCCAGCCCATGAATGGCATGGCCAAGACACAGCCAGAGCTAATAGAAGTGTGTGTACCTCTGCTGTGCTGTCTGGACATCTTGTATCACTCTTGCCAGGTTAGTGGAAGCTTACTAGGCACAGCACCAAACATTAGGGTCCTCCATCGGAAGGATGGTGCAAAGATATCCACGTGCCCCTGCAGAAGCCAGCCTTGGTCCAGTCAAACATGTTTTCCTCAAGCTCCATGCTCTCAACACTTAAGAGTAAGAGAGCTAGTACATTCCCAGTTAACAGGAACATAGAATAGGCTGGGTCAGCCTGACTTGGCATGGGTTTAGATCTCTACTGATCCCCTCTGAAAAGATCTTATTTGTATAGCACTGTGCCTGGGTTTAAATGCAGACAGACTGTATAGTTGGTAGTTAATTCTGCTTGGAGTTATATCAGAAATATTTCTGTTCGTGGCACAGTGTGGCAGGTATACCTCCGTAACACACAGATGAAGCAAAATCTAGATGAACTACCTATTGCTGAGAGGTCACTGCAATAACTGACTACAGAAAAAAATGCAGATAAAGACAAATAACTTATATTCCATTAAGAAAATAGCCTCTGAAATAATGATTCCAGCTTCTCATGCATTGCCTGTAATCTTCTGTATAGATTGCATAACTTCTCAGTGTTTCCCCATGAAACAGCAGATAACACAGCTTCCTTTCTCCTACTCATTATATGACTAAGTTACTTAAAACTATTGCCCTTGAGCAAGCATTCAGAAACAAAAGTATGAAATATTAGAGTTGGTCAGGTCTCCATGTGCAACTGCAAGATGTAATTTTTATCCAACTCAAAACACAGAAATGCAAAAATATGCAAAGATGTTCCATCAAAGAATTAACCCTTTAGCTGTGTTGTATTCCAAATAAATGCAAAGATTAGGAAAGAAATGACATCTTGTGATTACAGATTCTATTGTAAGAAAAGTTATATAAAAGACTTTTTTAAAATAAAAGAAGTGTATATAAATCTTTGGTAACAGTATGTTTAAAATGTTTGCAAAGGCTTAGTCTCAAATAAGATTCCTTCAAGATAATTAAGCAAACATCAGTAATCCAATTACATTATTTTTAAATTAACATTCCTGATTAAAAAAAGCATTTCTGCAAATTCAGTGTAATTAGTTTTTTATAGCTCAGGTTTAAGAAACAAATTAATTATTTTAAAATCCAATTCTTGATTTTGTATAAGGGTCTTTTTATGACCCTTACAGGGTCCCTGCTATGGAGATTAATATTAAAAAATAAGAGATTTTATGTTATGAGACAGTTCTCAAAAAACACAGTAGGATGACTTGGCATCAGAACAGTGTAACTCTGTGCATCTCTGTCACTGTCTTTTCTCAATATGCAAAAGCCATTCAAGGTACTTCCCATCTATTCTGCGCTATTGCTTTACTCTTACTCCTGTTACTCTCAACAGGCTGTAGTGAAACTCTTGGTATTACTTCAGTGAAGGGAGCAGAAGAGACATTGTATTAAAACTGGCTATTTAAAAAAACCAAACAAATCATCAGAGTCTCCAGAGCAATGGATAGTTCGCTCTCCACTCCATCACTTTTTGAGTGCAGATTCTCCATTTCTTGTGAAAATACACAGACTGGTTGCAATGTCAAAAGCTCTCGTGAGAGAAAGAGAAAGCCCTTTCTTGACCACAGGTTTTGGCAGGTTAAGAAATAAATAAGCAAGTAAGTTCCTACTTTATGATCAAAACTATTCTAGGGAGCTCAATGGCCAAACAGCGATTGCACTGGGAAGGATCAAAGATAGATGCTTAGTTCACCTAAGCAGACAGCAGTGGCACGACACTCAGGCACTTCAGGTGAGCCTGTTGTATTAGAAGTGCAGTTCAAAGGCACCAGTAAAAATCTCACTTATCTCGATAGGTTCTCCTAGTGTAATCACAGCACAAATGTGATGTGATGTTAAACGTACTGCAGGCAACCATACCTTTAAGAGCTTTTCTCTTTGCTTTGCTATATTCAGTTTTTCAGAGAGCTGGCTGAAAGATAAGTTGGAGGTTTCAAAGTCTTCATGCATCAGAATGTAGGGATGTGCATTACCTTAAAAAAACCAAAAAAGCAGCTGATTGTCACTGCATTTTTCCCCAGCCAGCTTCTAAGTACAAGCAAAATTAAAAGAAGCTAGGCTTATATTAACGTCTTTATTCTCTGAGCAAGGCTTCATAATAGACAAGCAAGAGAAGCCCAATTCTGCACTTAGTGACAATGCAAGACTAAACCAGTAATAAAGAATGTACATGTACTCTTAAAAATAAAAGCCAACCACTTTGCTAGTATTTATGAAAACCAGGAGTGTTAGGCTAGTGTGAATAAATATTTAATGAGCATGGCAGATTAACACATGGTTACTTTGACTCTTTTCTCTTATTTGTGTAATATAGTCAAACAGTGGAAAATTACCCACCAATGACTATTTGATTTGAAAGAGAATTACCTACTTATAAGGCTTTGGTTATCCAGTAAGATTAGCATCACAAGACTCATCTAACATAAAAGACATATAACCATAGCACTCACATCTAGAACAACCTGAGCCAAACTTATTAACAAATAAGTGTAAAATTAATATGTAACAACTTTGGGTTTAATTCTAGTGAATGATTTAATCCCATTATTTTCATAACTTTTATTGGCTTCAGTGTAAGCAGGTTCTACCTCTAAAGAAAATCTCACCATTTCTTGAAGAGGATAAAGAGAGACCTCAGAAGTGTTGCATTTTATAAATAGATTTTGAAACTGCACATTTGCGTTAACTCTCGCGTTCACAGAAAAGTATGATACTGCTTTGAGAGATGTATATTGTAAAAACTGAAGCAACAAAGTCAGAACTATTCATCAATGCAACACAGCATAAAAAGAAATAACATTCAAACTGGAGAACATACCTCTATTAGCATTCCGAGCAGCCAACTGTGATTTCAGTTTTGCAATAATGCTGTTTTGAAGCTCTATCTTTTCCTGCTGTTCACGTATTTGCTGCATGTAGTTTTCTGTCTGCAAATATAATTTAATTAGCATTAATCTTATTCTATTTTGACTGGGGGTCTCCTATTTGGCATATAAAAAGCAGCTCTGATTTTTAAAGATAATTGTAGTTGTGGACCTATCCATGAAAACCCAACTACAGCCACCTTTGGCAAGTCCGTATTTTTGAGACTGCACTTATTAGAAATGGTATTATAGGAAATAAATCCTGTTTCTCAGTAACTGTTTCAACTGTGGCAGTTGTAAAGGATAGGATGACTTTTAAGTTCAGATTCTTCATCCATAGCCATAGAATACATCAGGTTTAAAATTAGAATTTTAGTATTCTTCAGAATGCTGGTCAGTTAGTTTATCTATAGAAAGATGTAATTTTCTTCCCCCATTTTTTCTAATAAGGGGGGAAAAGCAAGCAAGCAGCCCCATTCTTCATCTAACTATACTCTATCTCATGCTATAGACAGGCCATACAGAACCTAATATGACTGCTCACATTTCACCAAAGTGCATAAATATTGTTAGACAGCCAGCTAATTGAACAAATGGTCAGGTGGCAGGAAGATGCTAATATTCAGAAACTATTATTTCATTAGCA
>VYZV01034593.1:4161-15985 GCA_013401275.1 Pandion haliaetus | reverse complement strand
GAAGGTTGGACTAGATGATCTTTAAAGGTCCATTTCAACCCAAACCATTCGGTGATTCTGTGATTCAAGTGGAGAGTTGTAACAATAAAAGCAACTAATGTTGTAAGCAAATTAATCTTGCAGTGCATGTCATTCAGGAAGACTGAAAACAGAAGGAAGATATGAGGTAGCAACTCTTTGTTTGTATTTTCTTATTCAGTATTACCTAAAGCATCTCTGTTGAAGAAATCATAAACAAGCCAAATCCAAACAACTTCAAGAAAATGAAAAACAGCAGTAGTCATATACCATCTGCAGTCCCTTGATTCCTTGAGGTAATAAAATGAACATATGCACTTTGACTATGAGCTGCACCTTTGTGCTGAAGTGCTGCAATTAGGACTATATGCACAGGGAGAAAGTAGGGAAGAGTATCTGCCCTAGCAGTGTGAGCCTGACCACCTCAGAGGTATGCTGAGAGCATTTCAAGCAGCAGCTGTGTCACTTTTGCAGCTATAGCTCCTCCCTGGCCCCTGTGGCTGAACACCTGCTGCACTGCTAGTGAAGAAAGAAACGTTGGCTTATAGGCCATCTGCATCCATGAAAGGGAGAGCAAATCACTGTATCAGACTCTAGAGCTAATCTGCCTCATACAGGAGAAGGAGATACAAGAGAGGGAGAAAAACAATAACTAGTTATGATTCTGAAAAGACCTGGCTGTGGCTGCTCTAAATTGTGGCATAAGGAAGCATATGCTATTAGCAATCAATAAGAATTTGCCCTAGCTGTGACCTCTCCTTTCCCTCCCATTGTGTCTTGTGCTGGTGCGACTACCCATTGTGGAAGTAAGCACAGGATTTGCTGGTGCACCTGCTGTGGAATTCACTGAATAAGGGTGAATGGTATACTGTGGTAGCATAAAAGTAGTGGACTAGAATATATTTCTTAACATAGCCTTTGAAATAATCTGCTTTCTTGTCGTCTCAGCCTGCTGGCCAGTCACTCATCTGAAGATTATTACTATTTATAGTTTAGTTTTTCAGAGCACGTTCAGATGATGATCAGGCTAGTATCCCATTGCACTAAATGTTTGACACGTGTACACAAGCCAATTTCTGCCCTCAATTGCTAAACTAAGGCCATATGACAGAAAGACCCAAAAACCTAGTGGGTGACGTAAAATGACAGTAGCTCTTATTCACTAGTTTGACAAATTACCGTGATGATCATACTGAAGATACATTCTGAAAAGTTATAGCCTGTTCTAAGGGACATTTGCCCACCAAGAAAGTGTCTCTAACTATTGGTCCCTATCTTCAGATGCTGCTTGTAAGATGGATCAATTTCAGAAGTGCTTTTGCAGGGGTACTTCTACAGCTCACTGTGAAAAGCTTTTCTGTTGTCCTAAGTTTTAAGTAAATGTGTGAAAAATAAAATTTTTTTCAATGATATTAACTATATTACTAAGTAGAATCATATTCTTCACACTCTGAAGAGGAAAGCATTTCTCACAATTGGCAGTTTGCAGTGTTGTGTATTTAAACAGCATTTTGTAGGAGCCATTTTGGCAACATTTACCTTTCAGGACAAAGGCCAGTCCAGAGGACCTTCAGTAAGTATAACTATAGAGAGAACCATTTAGGTAGTAGTTTTATAGATGTCTGCTATTGAGGGACTAGCCTTCTCTATTTAAGGATTGCCAATCACAAAGACAAATGACCTTTAACAAGAATGACTTTGCTTTTTTACGTTTAGTTTGAGCAATAAATAGTTTAATATTAAAATGTCAGTCATTAATGTACTGAGTCTTGTGCTAGATAGCAGTAGATACAGGTAGCTGCAATCAACAGAAAGAAATGGGAAAGCAAGAATCCACAACATTTTATGCCTAGGGTTCCAAAGTATAACAAAGGAAAAAAAAGATACTTCTTGGGAGAAATAGTCCTAAACTTGGATATTCAGTAACCCCAGAATCCTAAAGGTATAGTTAGACCTGTAAAGCTTGTTATTTTTCTTATAATTTTTTAATGTAGTTAAGTATCAATTCACCAATTAATTAGATCAGAGAACTTGGAGCAATGAAGCATGTTACGTATCATTGGTGGGTTGTCTGGTTGATGTTAAGGTTTACACTTCTAAAGGAAAGCAAAGGAAAAAACCACTAGACGCTAGTGCCAGAAAAGAAATCCAATCTTGGGGTTACAGGATTAAAAATAGAGACAGCTCTTAAAGCCACATAATTTTTAGTTAATTTTATCCTGTCAGGCTAAAGGAAAGTGATAGTTGCATGGAGTATGTCCAAGTTTCCTGTGCTGGAATTGAAGTGGGAAAGAAAATGAGATATGAGGGTCTTGAATATTCATGAGAAATGGCTTTGAGTTTAGTCCAGGGAATGAGTCATTTTGAGTTATACTCAAGTCCAGACATCAGAAGAGGTCTGGACTTGCACCCTAAATCTTGAGCTTTCTAAAAGAATGGTGGGGGGTTTTGTGAAAGTCAGATGTCTGCATCTTTAAATAACACAGTTACCTCCCTTGAGAGATAGAATGGACAGAGAAATCCTAAAGACCAAATTCAGTTCATGTGCTTTACGTGCCAAAGTCTATTAAGCCTAGAAGATTGTGAAATAGTTCTTGCTTTACAATAAGAGGAGTCAATAGGCAAGGAGACAGAGTTAGAAATTTCCTTCTGGATTAGTCAAAAGACCTGAAAAGAGTACTGGTACCTAACAGATGTGCAAAGGAAACTCTCTTGAGGAGAGTTTCAGTTAAAAGTCTGCCATAGATACCAAAGGTCAGGACACAAGTGATAGAATCTTTGGGGAAATTAGAATCCAATCGTCACACCTAAAACGTTGCTTATGATCAACAGAAGAATTACACATGGTACCCCAAGCTACTATAATCATATTAACAAATATTGTATTATGAGTAAAGACAGGCTGCCATCTGCATGCTAACAATTCAGCACAGAACAAATAGTAATGGTGAACAGTTTTGAAGATACTAAAGGAGAACTTATAAAATAAAGGTGTACAAATTTGCTGATGTGGTCATTTCCAAAACTGGAAAAAATATAGCCATGTCAAAATCTGTCTCTATTCTGTGTATAGGAGTAACTGATCACTGTGAACAGCAAGATATGGATTTCAAATGAGCCCTAAACCCAATAGAATTAGCATTGTTACTGAACAAATTTTTATGGATTCTTCCAAGTGAAGCAAATACCCATTCTTTTCCTCAATTTTTTCTCATGATCAGATACAACTTCTGACAGAGTTCTTTATCAGGGAAGCAACTATGCAAAAGTGTGGGCTCAACATACTTTTCTTCTTAGTTGGTTGTTATGTAGAATAAATGATCTAACACTGCTTGCACTTGCGGTTTTCTTGGAGGAAAAAAGTTAGAAATTGTAGGAATGGGGCAGTACATTTCAGTGTTCTCCAGAATATGACATTTTATATGAACGTCTTCATACTTTGTTTCAGCATGCTTATGCTCCAGTGCATACTATAATAATTATTTCCATATTAAGCCTCAATTTCTGTGAAATTTGAGTAAATATGGCAGATGATACAGTCTGCTGTTTGGATGCTTATTTTAGATGGTTAAGATAAATTACCTGCTAGAGTTACTTGTTTCTATCTGCTGATTATAAATGGAGTCTAGAGAGACCAATTTAGACTTAAATGTCTAACATTTATATTCTTAAATGAAAACATAGAAGTCTTGTCTTATATCAGTACACAATAAGATACAATACAATCATCCAGGAAATTAATACAAATAATGCACTTTAAGCAATCTATATGAGAATCAACACACATAGATGATTTTGCATCAAAGATGTAAATTTTGAAATTTGAAATGTTGTCATTTCTAATAGTTACTATCATTGGTCTATTCTTAAGTCATGTGATCTTTATCTGAAACGCTGCTACTGTTTCCCTGAAAAAAACCCTTTGAGGCCTTAATTATCAGATCTAGGTCAGATATAACTCAATTTAAACTAATGCATCAGTATCAGTGGGATCAAATGGCTACACTCATGACCATCCCTACACTAGGTATTCTTTCCTTCTGAAAGTCTATAATCATAGTTCACTGATAGCAACATTATTTGCAATGCTTAGGTAAAGTTCAAGATAAGCATAGTCTTTCTGTCCACACAGTATTCTGGAAAAATCTTTGAAGGCTGCCTAAATTAAAAGCTCATGAATATAATGACATCACTGACACAGGTGGCAAATTTTGAGGAAAAAAATGGTTGGAGAGTCAAAATGCTTCCTTGAAAGCTTGATTTTGTATAGTATCCAAGCTTCCTTAATTTACATGATTCATTTACTGAAGTTTATATAATAATCAGTAATTTGCAGGGGACATTCATCAAGGAGGAGTGTATTAGGAAGCAGACTCCATCTAATTATCATTGATTTGATCATTGTGTCGCAGCATTGTTTGAAACGCTGAAAGAGAAATGCTGCCTGCCACGGTTCACAGAACAGCTGAAACACCTGGTGTAGTCAAGGCATTGGAGGGGTCCGCTGCTCCATGGGGGCCAAGGGAGACCCTTGGACCGACGATGCAGGGACATCGCCAGCCAGGGCCTGTCCCACCACCCACAGGCAGGGAGCAGGGTGGTCCAGGGAGCAGCCAGCGGCCATCTGCATCCTGGAGCATTGAGCACCACTGTGGGGACAGGGATGGATCAAGGCTGTGCTGGGACATTAACCCACAGGTGGGGTCAGGGTGAAGGCCAGTGAGGGACCAGCATCAGACACGGCCCCATGACTGGTGGGCAGGTTCGCAGTGAGAAGGTGGTGCCGGTGTCACTCCGGAAGCAAGCTGGGGTCAGAGTCCAGGACCAGACGATCAGGGCACGTGGCCAGGGACAGGCAGGGCTGCAAGGCAGCAGGAGCTGGGGCTTGGCTGGGGCTGAAGAGTAAAGCCTCAGCCGAAAGCAGCTCCCGTAGGACAGAGTTCGGCCCTGCCTGGGGCCTTCACCTCAAAGTCACTGGCTGGAAGGGGCAGCAGGTGCATTATCCCATGTTGGTCTGGAGCCCTGGCCAGGAGGGAGCATGCTCTCAGGGCCCTTAAAGGCGTGTGTTAATAACCGAGAAATGGTAGGAATTTAGGAAAAACGAGGGGAAAAAATATAGATTTAGATTAGGCCATGCTCAGAAAATTGTGCCAGCACCTACATGATGAACCACACCTTAATCACAGTTCTTGTGCGGTAGAAGCTGGCCGAGTTCAGCAACTCCCTAAGAAAAAATAAGAGATCTTTTGCTGGAGATAGACTACAGATATCAGTATTGCTGAATTCATCATTATGGGAAAGAGCTGACAAAAGGTCACATCCATGACCACTTTCAAAATTTCTGGTGTGTTAATAGAATTATACATGATAATCTTGGTTTAGAAATGAAAGAGGTATTTTTATACTCCAGAGGCAAGATATTTGAGCTCAGCTAAGATTTCTAGTGTCCTGCTCTCACGTGTTTCATGTTTTTATGGAACACAAAATGCAAGAGTTTTAGTCATGATTCAGAAATAAATATTTCTAAGTAGCTACTCAGTTAGTTACTTGAAAAACAAAGCTATTCTGACATGCCCATTAAGTCTAGACCATGAAGCAGAGACAGTATTTCCACATTCACAGGTGTTAGTACAATACAGATTTTCTTGAGGCACTGCTTGGTCACAAATAGTGCTGATCAACTCTTAAATTCCAGCAGGAGCACAGCTGACAGAAGCTTTCATGCAGAATGAAAGTCACAAGGGCACATCAGTTCCGAAACTGTTGAAAACTGCAGTGGGATGCTGCAGGAGCATTGGAGAGAGGTGTATGTTTCTTATGCATCAGAAAGCTGTCATTTGCAATCGCTTCTGGGTCACCGTGTACCACCTCACAGAGTGGTAGAGCTATTAGGCACAATGTACAGACAACCTTAAAAAAGATTATTTGTAAAGACAAGGACTTAAATGTTAAGAAATCTGAAGGTTGCTTGTGCAATCTTCATTAATTTCATTTGCATACGAATATTATGAAGCAATGCTTGCTCATAAAATAATGGTATCTTTTCCACAGGAATTAAGAATCAGTCAGTGAACTGCATCTACCAAAAACGTAAGAATGTGGTGTGGCTTAGTTATGCTCTCTGTGAAGAACACATTGTTCTGTGTGTTCTGAATGGGAACGCTTCTAGTTTTATTTGAAGCCCCTTAGTTCCTGTGTTCAGAGAGATAGCAAGGAGTTCTTCTCTATTAATCCTCTCTTACACAAAATGCCTTCTCAGTCATCTTTTTTCCCAGGATGAATTGTCCTAGTTGAGATAGTCAGTCCTAATATGGAAGGTGTACCAAGTCTTTTACACCCGTCTGTGTACCTCTTCGAGTTTTACTCTATACATTTTGAGACAGAGGCACTGTAACTGTGCCTAACCTTCCAATCACAGGGATAGACAGTGACATTGTTTGGAAATTGACATAGACAATATCAGCAGGATCTTTCTAATGCACATGATTACCCCTTCCATCAAAGAATGCCATTGGATTAATGTGTAAAGAGAAGTCATACAATACTTGTACGGATTCTTTCCCAGTTGAAAGCATTTATCCACACTCCTATTAATTTTTTTCTTTTTGATGGCTTCCACCAACTTGCCCAATGCAGAAGTCAGGTTTAGTGCTCTGTAGTTCCTCTTCTGCATCTCCTTGGGAAGCCTTTTAAAAGTCACTGTCATACTAACCATTTTGCAGTCCTCTGATTCTTGGGCCCATTGGAAAGAGGTTGTGCAATCAGTCACTGAGCAATATCCTTCATTTTCGTTAGAGCCATTGTGTCCTGGTGATCTGATATTATTCCATTTGTTTTTCTCCTTAATGTGGTCTAGTCACACTTGGATTTAGGGCAGTTTCTTGGACACATTACCCCTATGGAAAGGTTTGAATTCCTGTTCTCCTTTTCCTCTTTTGTAATTCAAAAAGCTTGATTCTCAGAGACAAGTTCAACATATGTTGATGTTTCTAGCAAGTTAGGTACAAATGAATCATGTAATGTATTGAGAAATATCCTTGTGATGACGCAAAGATGTGGTTAAGCTGATGAAAACACTGATAATTTAAAAAAGGATTGGTTACGTCTCTGAAAGTATTCATTGCTTTTCATATATCGGCTATGTTATGTTAAAAACAAATAACGTTATAGGGAATCTTCCATCTGTAAACATAAAAATAAAATAAAAAAATGTTTCTTTTATTTCCAGGAACGTTGTCATCAGAAGAAGAGAAACAAATGCTAAAGGTTTGTGAAATCTAAGGAAGTCATGGAGCCCAATCTTGCAGGACTTGATAGACCAAGTATAATTGCATGTTAGTAAGTCCCTGTTAAAGAATATTTTAAAAGTTACACTTCTGCATACTTATTTGGTAGTGCAATAGGACACAATTAATAAGTATATACTTCAAGTCCATTTGAAAAACTTGAATGTGCTTGTATGAAACTACTGAATTTAAATATTTGTAACTTTTAGAGTGCTAAAACAACTTTGCTTAAACATGGCTTAATATTTACATCAGAGACTTATTTTTCTAAATAATACTAATCTAAGATTTCTATTCCTGGTCAACTTTAGTTAATTAGGCACAAAATCTGAATAATCACATTTTTAATATTTTTCTGAAGTCTTCTGTATGGATAGATAAAAACACCTCCTGACTAGTATGAAGCATGTGTATTTTGAGATGCAGAAGATAATACACAAACCTTAAAGCAAGTGCAAAAAGCAAGAGAACTTTGAATGAACCAGGATCTAACTATAATATTAGGATTTTTATTTACAAGTGAAGCAGAAATTATATTCACTGTGAAAGTGTTTTGGTAAAAACAAATTTTACAGCTGTCTGTCTTTATAGCTTAAAAGTCCTATGAGAAGTAGCTCCACAATATTGACACACATGCCTATACCTCTGTGTGTTCAGGCTGTCTGCAAACCACAAACTACAGGGCAAGCACAGTTTCCCCTATCTTAAATGAAGATTTTGAATATGTAAAGACAAACATAGAAACCAAGAGGCTGTTAACACACAGAGATAATATAAGCAAGAGAATTGGCTTCTCCTCCTCCCTGAGTGACTAGTTATTGACATTACCTAGTTTGTAACACCATTATAAAACCAGTGCAGAAGCTAAAGCCCAAGTTGTCAGAAGCTTAACTGTATATGAAAACCGTGGCAGAGGCAAAACACAGGTTGGTTGACTGAATCTTTGTAAGTGATATGAATATGTAATAGGAAGATTCCAGTCTAAGTAACAATTATCAGGATAAGTTTGCATAATTAGCAGCTGGAAGAAAAATCAAATATGTGATGCATCATTATGCACTTTTTTTTATTTTTAGAACCTTAGTTTGATTACCTATGTCACTCTCACAGCTGCTACATCATTCTTAAATACTTTCACTGAGCAGTTTGCATCTTACTAGAGAGGTTGCCTCCTGTACACATTCTGTCCTGGATGCAATTTCATTAAATAATCTAATTGGCTGAACTGTAAATACCCTATGAAAAAGAAAATCTGTGGTTCACTTCTTACACCATTTATTGGATGGAGAAAATAAGTAAGGACAGAATAGTACAGGAGGTCAATTTTACCCATTTTCTTACCTGTAGCTGTGTAGCAATTATGGGACAGTTAAATAAATAACCAGAATATATGGATTATGTATCACCTATTTGAAGAGTGGGCAAGTAACTATGCCCTCACCTCTGACATAAGTGAAACATAATCTGGTAACTTCATTTAACAGTTATGAAAAAATCTGCATCTAGCAATCTGGAAATTCACATTTAATGCTTTATACTTTCAGAATTCTCAGAATTTATATGATTTCTGAAAATACTATTCAATCAAGCTTAATATGATTTTGTTAGGAATTCTGCCAGTTCCTGAAGTGAATGCATTATCATATATTATTCAAAATGTCTCATAATGTACAACTTCATTAAAAAGCAGCCTAAATTCTGTATTCTCAAGACAGAACATTAAGTTAAAACAATGAACAAAAAATTAGTAACATTAACAAATAATGATAAACAATTAGAAGTAGGCCTGAGAGAAGACCTTATTTTGAGACCTTGAAAATGTTTGGCTGCAAGCTTACTACCTTTCTTTTTGCAAATCAGGTTGATTCATAAATAACTGTTCAATATCCACACCTTTATATGTTGATCATATTAATGAAGAAATATTTACACCATTTTTTTGACTGGAAGAAATATGGGCTTAAAGTAGTTCCTGCATATAGAGATATTTATATTACTATAGTCTCCACCATCTCCTTTTCTCCTTTCAGTTATCCCCTAATGTCTTTCTGATTTTCTCTGATTACTTACCATGTTTACAGAAATCTGCTCTACTCAGCTGGTACTATAGGTAGGGAAAAAGACACAAGAAAGACAGGTTAACAAATTTGCCTTAATTCAACCATCAGATATATGGTACTGCAAGAAGTTCAGGCCTTGGTCGTGGAAACATTTGAGCATGTACTTAAGTTTATTTCATTGAAGGAATAATGCTGTGCAAGATTATGGGTTTGTGTAAGAATTTCCGTGATTACAGGCTATGGATTATAAATTAGAAACTTGCATGGAAGAATCAGTAGAATTAATTTATTTCATTCTTCTGAGATCTGATCTTGAAACTATTGCTGGAGATGGCAAATATATATAAACTTTCCTATACAAACAAGAATTGAAAAAAGACCAAATGCAGAGGGTAATCTGTGCAAGCATACCTGTCTCCTCATGCCATGTACTTGTTTGTTCTGTACTGGGGTGGAAGATGAGGGGTGAGGTGCAGGAGAGATAGTGCAGGGCTTTTTCTGGATCAGTAAGAAAGGCTTGACAATAAATGGCTTAATAAGATAACTGCTTTAATTAGACAGAGTAAGAAGAGTAATATAGGTAGTGAGTAAATCTTAAGTCCCTCCAGTTGCTGGTCACCCTGCGTTTGTGCAGCACTGGGTGGAGCCCAGATGGATATTCCCATGGCACACTGTGCAGAGCAGATCCTGTTCATGGAGAGAAGCTCTCCCTTTTGGTCCTGTGAGCTGTTATATATTTTCCTTACAAGAAAATATTCCTAAAGGATGCTGTAATGAGAACTCCTTGCTGCACTTTTAGATAAAGGCAAGGCCAGGCAAGTGATGTAATTGCTGGTACCCAGTGGGTGCTGCCTGTGGGTTCCTCTGTTCTGGTGAGCTGCCTGAATTTGTCCTGCAGCCAAGCAATTTGTGCAGCACAGCACAGGCCTGCAAGCCACCCTGTGTGTGCAGCTTAGTGCAGCACAGTCCTGTGCCTACTCAGGTCAACTATTATGTGGATCACTAGTCTCTAAATGTGCAACACTCTCCTGCTCAGGATCAATACACTACCTAAGAGGAACAGTCGTATTGTCTTTGAGAGTTCAGTGTAAGCAAATCCCCCTTCATTCTAAGCAGTTCATTCATGTTTACTTTGAGAGGTAAACTTAAGTTTTTAAGGCTGTGAAAGTATGCCTCGTTCTAATGAGGGGCTGTTGTATCACACAGTATTGTGTAAGGAAAAGAAGGAGGAACAGATAGGTTGGGTAAAATAAATACATATTTTTCAAAAGAAATCTTATAATCTAACAGCTTGTAAAGTAATTTTCTAAGTAAATAAATAATAAAGGAACCATCTAGTAAATAAAAAAATAATTTTCAAAGGGTAATGTACAGGTGCTTCTGTGTACGTATTCTAACAAGTATATTTTCTGTTTCAGAAATGAACCACTGTTTGGAAGAAAGCAATGCTTCTCTCCTATCTGCTAAGAGGTACAATACACACACCCTTCTTTAGCTCCTTGTGGTTTGAATAACATAGTATATTTCACTGCATTCTATCACAAGACCTCATGCATTATACTATTGTCTAGCCTAGTATTGTATTTTCTTGCAGATTAAAGAAAAAGAAAAAGAAGCAAACCAGAACCTATCTTCATGTTCTCTCCTTGTAAAAATTAGTGGGATATCATAGCAATAAGACATCAGTTGCCCCTGTTGACTTTGGCTCAGGTGTTTGTGAAGATTTCTAACTCCAAGCTTGCATATATGATTACATTTATTTTTCATTTGCTTTGCGTTAATTCTTCTATGCAAGATTAACTTTTTCTCTCCCCATGTGATATCAACTTGCTCCACTTTTTACAGATTAGCAACTGTATTGGGTCTGCGTGGCAAGGTTTTGGTATTGGGTGGGCAACAGTGGTGGCTTTTGTGAGAAGCTGCCAGAAGCTTCCCCCATGTCTGACAGAGCCAATGCCAGATGGCTCCAAGACAGACATGCTGCCGGCCAAGACTGAGCCCATCAGTGATGGTGGTAGTGCATCTGAGATAACAGATTTAAGAAGGGGAAAAAGTTACTGCAGCACAGAAACTGCAGCCGGAGAGAGGAGTGAGAACATGTAAGAGAAACAGCCCTGCAGACCCCAAGGTCAGTGAAGAAGGAGGGGGAGGAGGTGCTCCAGGCGCCAGAGCAGAGATTCACCTGCAGCCTGTGGGGAAGACCATGGTGAGACAGGCTGTCCCTCTGCAGCCCATGGAGGTCCACGGTAGAGCAGATATCCAACTGCAGCCTGTGGAGGACCCCACACTGGAGCAGGGGAATGCCTGAAGGAGGCTGTGACCCCGTGGGAAGCCCGTGCTGGAGCAGGCTCCTGGCAGGACCTATGGCTCCGTGGAGGGAGGAGCCCACCCTGGAGCAGGTTTTCTGGCAGGACTTGTGACCCCGCGGGGGACCCATGCTGGAGCAGTCTGTGCCTGAAG
>VYZV01034591.1:0-10083 GCA_013401275.1 Pandion haliaetus | reverse complement strand
GGGGTTTTTTGTTGTACTTGTTTGGGTTTTTGGTTGTTGGTTTTCTTTTTGGTTTTAGGGTTTGGGGTTTTTTTTGTGTTAGGTTGCTTTGCTGTATAATTAACAGCATTGTCTTTTATCTGCATGTAGAAGTAATTCAAGCAGTTTGATTGCCATAGAGGTTAACTAATGTCCTTTTCATTTTAATTTCTATTTTTAATGGAGATAGGAGTTTTGCTTTGTTCTCTGGATTCTTTGCTAACCTTTTCTCTCTCCAAAATATCCAGCATCCATTCTCCTTAAGTGTATGAATTTTTAGATGTTAGTAAGTTCTTGCAGATTTGATGTTTTCTGTCTTGGCTTAATCAGTACTCTGTTTTATTTTATTTCATCATGAGAATAAATACTATGTTCTACTGTTACATATTGTACTGAATCCCTTACCTTTGTTAATATTGGGTAGCTACTTAAGGGGTTGATGGTGTTTTGGATGTAAATTGGGAAGTAAATTGTTGTGAGAGAAGTTTGACCCTTTTAGTGTTTTTAGATTAAAATTTTAATTCCGTTATTGCTAAAGGAAAATCCCATGGGCATTTCTTTATTTCACAATTTTAAGTAAAACTTGGTTAGAAATACTGTAGTCCCATATGCATGTATATATATGTGTGTATGTCTGTTTACATATTTGTATGTGTATGTCATGTTACATTTATAGCAGGGAGAATTTTGTCTTGCCTGCCTATCTTGGTATTGTGTTCCTTTATGCCATTTATGAAAGGGCCAAAATGACAACCATCAGAAAAGCTTGCATCAAATTACACACTGATTCGCTTTATGGAAAAAGTACAGAAGAGTTGTTGTGGCTTTTAATGAGGGAGTGTTCCAAGAGATGCATTTCGCTGTTGAAATAGGAAGCAATTACATCAAAATCTCAGTATACCAACATGGTCACCTAAAATAAACCTCTAAAACTTCTAAATATAATGCATATAATTCCTGCAGTAGCATGTTTAATTATTTTATTAATTTGCTTGGAAAATTTTCTTTTTGAAACAGAAAATGTGAGTTTTCAATGTAAAGCTCTGCTATGGGCAAATTCACAATGCATGACATAAAAGTTCACATTAACATTAACTACCAATTAATATTTAATTTATTACGGGTTTTTTTGCCTAGATTCAGAATCCAATCTGACATAGGTTTTATTTTCAAATTCTCCTCTTGTGTAGCTTAAATGAATTGTCATCATTCAGGCCACTAAAAAAATCTTTATCTACCATTTCTTCACTTCAAATCTGATTGAAAGTGGTTGTATATCACTGGAAATAGAAAAGAAAGGGCATGAAAATGCAAGTAATAGGGTTACAGATTACATTGAGGTTTTCTGACAATGTTCTTTAGATTTTGTTATATTCAGAGATGTAAAATTCATATAAAAGCAGAGGTAGAAGTACTAATTGGTGGATTGATGTCTAAGGAAATGAAAGAAAAAGGTAGATAGAAAGTGCAATGATCCCAGGTTAAGACTTTGCTGTTCTGAATCTGTGTAGTGCACACTTTNTCCCCCTTCAGAATCAAGTTAGTTAAATAGGCATTTCCTGCAGGGCTGCGTATTCTTTGAAAGCTATGTGTGTGTGATGCTTTGGGCTGCTCTCACACCTCCTGAACTTCTTACTTGCATTTCGTCTCATGTAAAAGTTTCTGACTCTTAAATCCTGAATCATCTGCTTAAGCTCTGATGGTTACAAGTTCTTGTACCAATATTCAAGAAGAAGATACTGGTACTGAAGTGAATTAAATCCTTTGCAGATAATAATTCCTTTTTCCTACCTTCACTCCCAAGTTCCTAGCTGGGATTGGCTGAGGCAGAGAGGGAAAGTGGTACGCACTTACCAATACCAATACTAGGAACACTCCAGGCGTTTAAGTAATACATGTGCAAATTCCTCCCATCAGCACTTCTAAGAAACTCATTACTTTCCCATGGTGCTGGAAGGAGGAAGCAAAGAATATTGATTTCTAACTGATTGGATTGAACACATACTAAGATTTAAGGTTTGGATACAAATTTGTAGTATTTGATACTAAAGCTTACTCAGTTGATGGAGATATGTCTGTCCTCTGTGGGGATGAAATGGAACTGTGGATTTCAGCAGTAATCACTCAAAATAGTTGTTATATAGCAAAAATCTTAGAGTGGGAATAAAGGAATTGATTATTACTTAACCTGTAATGAATATAAATGCTGTAGATGAAATAGCTTTGGAAGATACTTTTATTTTTCTTTGGAAATGTTCAACATCCAATCTGCATTCAGAAATGGAACCACAATTATCATGACAGGATGAGATGAATTTTTTTTTTTGTTTTCAGATTAGAAAGAAACTCTGTCAGAAAGCAAACTGTAATAATTATATGTGTTCTGGATGTGGGTTATAATCATCCTTTCATGACACCCAAATAGTTTTGCTTTGTCTACTTTCTTAAAAGTTTGATTTCATTGCAGATATGCTAGAGTTGAAGGGAAACTATAAGAACTCATCTTCTTACGTTTTTTATTTTCATAGTGGCTTTTGGAGAAGTAATCTTTTCTATGTGGGTACTTAAAATCTACATATAAAAAAAAAAAAACTTCTTTTAAATGGTTACTCAGAAACTTGCAGACCAAGGTTTAAAGAAGAGGGAAGAAAATAAAAGCATTTCATACAATCATCTCTTCAAATATTATACAAAGAAATGTGACTCATCAGTAATGGGCCCAGTCCTGCTGCTCTTAGAAGAAATGGCTTGCATTTGATTGAGATTTTTTTTCTTTGTCTAACAGTGTGGAGACTGTGTATTTATAAGCCCAATGTACCAAGGAGTAGTTTGGTTTCTACATCCAACTTTCAGTTGCTCGTATTTACAAAGATGATCCTCATTCCCCCGTCTTCTTTTCTTTAAGGTGAAGTCACTTACATCTCTGATTACTGTGGCTATCTCTCAACAGCAGTGCCTGGAATAATTTCCCTGACACAGGTGCATGCCACATTGAATTCCTCTTCCATGTAAGGGAGGGTCTTAAATGTGCATCATTCTCTCTCTTACAGCCCCTTCCCCTCCAAATCCTGATACCAAATGAAGGATGTGAGGATTTGGCTGGAACAAGTATGATATGTCCCAGGCAGGTTGCCCCCCTGGGAATTAGGGGACTAAGGCTGGGGGAATGTCCCATGGCATACACCTTTGTTGAAGTCAAAGCATAGTGGGTGGCTTTGGGGATTCTTAGGCGTGCCTTTTGGTTTGGCTTTTTCTGGCGGGTGTAGGCCAAAACAGTAAGTTTTGACAGTTGTTGCCTGAAGCTTAAGCTCTAACAAGAATCACAAGGAAAATGCCTTTATGTCTGCAGGCACAACCAATGTGGTGCACTCAGAACAAACTTATTTGCCAAAGCACCAGGGAGAAGAAGTAGGTTGATGTTTCTGTGAGGGTGGCGAGGCACTGGAACAGGTAGCCCAGAGAAGCTGTGGTTACCCCATCCCTGGCAGTGTTCCAGGCCAGGCTGGATGGGGCTTTGAGCAACCTGGTCTAGTGGAAGGTGTCCCTGCCCATGGCAGGGGGTTTGGAACTAGGTAATCTTTAATATCCCTTCCAACCCAAACCATTCTATGATTCTGTGATTCAGGGGGTTGCTGCTCATGTATTAGCAATAGCTGTGGAAACGTGGACAGTCATAAAATAAAGCATCTAGCTGCAAAGTGACGTTCTCAATGGACTACTAAATATTAAAATGTCCTGAAAATGATGCTTTCAGGACCTCATATACTGTGAATTTGGTGATAGACCATCAGTATAGAACATCTAGAATTTTATGCCTTGAACTAAGGAAATGAAGCATCCCACCCTACACTGCCAAAGGACAAGAAGTATCAGTCATTTGGGATATGGTGCTGCACTTTGGATCTTGTCTGGAAACATTTTCTCTCTTAGTTTGTGCAGCTGGACTTCATAATTAAAACTGTTAAAATCTTCCTCTAACTGAGTTTGATAGGACTTAATAAAAAGCTGGTAGTTTGTTGATTATTTTGGTGAAAATATTAATAAATTCTGAGCTCTTGATGTAGTTAATTTAACAAGAGTTATGGCTTTAAACCTTAAGCATTACCACTGTTTTCAGGAAAAGCATAAAACAAACTTCTAGGACATAAGAATTCTTTATAAATATCTTTCTTTTCTCTTCCTACAAAAAAAAAAAAAAGAAAATAATGCAATTTTTTTTGTTCAGTAAAACATTAAAAACTATTTTTAGGCAGTCATATTGCTACAAAAGTATTTGCATTCTGCATTAACAAAAAAATATTCAAAGTCTGTTCAAGTCTTTCTTTTCCATGGAAAGACAATATTAAAAGCTAAAGCCAGAAAAAAATTAGACCCTGGCTTAAGGTACTAAATCTACCTTGCTAACCCGCTGCCCAGTTGCAGAGGTGGTGGCTGTCCTGTTCATCACTGTTCCTTGGAATTACTTTTTCTCACTCATTGTGCTGGTTTGGGCTGGGATAGAGTTAATTTTCTTCATAGTAGCTAGTATGGGGCTATGTTTTGGGTTTGTGCTGAAAACAGCATTGATAACACAGGGATGTTTTAGCTATTGCTGAGCAGTGCTTACACAGAGCCAAGGCCCTTTCTGCTTCTCACCCCACCCCACCAGTGAGGAGGCTGGGGGTGCAGAAGAAGTTGGGAGGGGACACAGCCAGGACAGCTGACCCCAAATGACCCAAGGGATATCCCAGACCATATGATGTCATGCTCAGCATATAAAGCTGGGGGAAGAAGAAGGAAGGGGGGGGATGTTCGGAGTGATGGCGTTTTTCTTCTGAAGTAACGGTTACGTGTGATGGAGCCCTGCTTTCCTGGAGATGGCTGAACACCTGCCTGCCCATGGGAAATGGGGAATTAATTCCTTGTTTTGCTTTGCTTCCGTGCGTGGCTTTTGCTTTCCCTCTTAAATTGTCTTTACCTCAGCCCACGAGTTTTCTCACTTTTACCCTTCTGATTCTCTCCCCCATCCCACTGTGAGGGAGGTGAGTGAGCAGCTGTGTGGGGCTTAGTTGCTGGCTGGGGTTAGATCTTGACACTCATGTAGCTAGCTCATGGCCACAGCTTCACAAACTAGGGTGTTTTTCTCTTTGAAGGCAGAGTCCTGTGGTTCGAGGTAATGTTCTGTGGATTATTTCTATTTTCATCTACATATACTTCTAGCTATTTCTAGCTACTATGCAATGTAAGATATGCAAACCAGCCTGGGAATGTGGAACATGGGCTTTCTTCTGCCTCCTGACCACCAGGCAGTGGTATGAGGATCCCTCTTAACCTGCCCTTCTAGTCTCCTGAGTTTGATGCTGCTGGATGCCTGGCAGACCAGTTTCAAGGGAAGGAAATAACCCATAGTTTCATAGTTGGGTCATTCTTTGGGATTACGGGAAAAGTTGGTTTATCACCACATGCAAAAGAAGTCTAGAATTTAAGACTCATAGGTTTTGGCCAGGTTATTAGAAGGTGGTCAATACCTCATTTTCCATCATGTTTTGTTTTGAACTTTATATGCTAGGTAAGCTCAGAGCGTGGCTAGAAAATTAGGTAAGGCTTGCTGAGTTTCTGGATACCAAATGGGTTTGGGCAGAAAGCAGTAGCTGCCAGATCCACCAAAGGAGCGGAGCGTTGTACCGGGTATTGATGCAAAGGCAGGTTTTTAAATGGGCGAAAATAGTTCGGAAATCTCCAATGCATGTGGGGTCTTGAGTGCTTATACATGCATGTAAGACCTTGAAATTCCAAGGTGTTTCACTGCTGCTTTGGACTTGGCTGTGACTGCCAAGCTACTTTGTCATAACTGCAAGATTTCAAGTATGTACATGGGAAGAAAAAGGAGAGGGAAGTCCTATTAAAACCAAACTGAAAATTTGTCCCATAAAATGTCAGTTGGACACTGATCACTTTTCCCCCGAAGTGTAGTTAAGTAAACCAGTTCCCTGCTCTGGCCCCTCAATAACATTACATTGTTTCCATTAATTTACTGGCCAGCACCTGCTCCTTTCTCCTGGTAGGTGTGATCCAGCCTTGTGACATGGACAGCTGCTGGGTTGGCTCATGCAGGTTAATGGGTGGTCTAGCACGGCTTCTAGCTGGACTAGTGATCCAGTCCTGTAATTTGTCACTTTTTGTTGGCAATTGTAGTGAGGAGGTGAAGAAATGCTGGACTTGAAATAAATTAAGCTGTCCTCATCTCACTGGCAGCTCTTCTCAAACAGCCGAGGTGCATTCACATCACAGCAAGAGGCTGGGCTGCTGTTATTGCTCCCTGCTCCATGGGAAGTAAATCCAGGGGTTTAGTACCATTAGTTTGGCACTGTTACTGAAGAGTTTACTGAATTTCTAGACCTGAAGGAAACTCACATCAGTTTGCCTATTTATCTCTACCAGTGTGCTCATCTCAATTTGTGTTTGGTCTGCCTAAGTAAACAGCGTAACTCGATAATATGTGAAAGTATTGCACGATAGCCTGGGTTTTTTTCTGGTTTGGTTTTCTCCTTATAGCAGGCTGTCCCATATTTGCTGGTTTACCTGATTCTATTTGTCACACAAGCTCTAGAAGACTTCAGACGGAAGGCAGCTTTACATCAGATGGGAGCACATACATTCCTAGTTCCGTTTGGACTAGGATTTTTTTTTTTTTAAGACTACAGCCAATGTCAGCTTTCTGTTAATACAGTGGTCTAAACAATGGGAAAAAATGTCTAAGTCATTAGCTAACAATCCCTAGTTGTTAATCATATCTTTTAAACCATAGCAGTACTTACGATTGAATATAGAAACCTTAGCACAGATACTTCAAAATGCAGATAAAGGAACACTACCGAAATTACTTTTAGGCAACTTGTATTTGTCTGCTAGGTGAGGAGTAGTTCTTGATGGCATGGTGGAAATGGAATTTCTACTTTTTTGGTGTAGGCACCTGGTAGTCCTGATGTCTTGTGGAATTGGCAGACATGAGCCTGGAAGCAGTACTTGGCTGCTTTCAGAGAGAAATAAAAGTTCAAACTTTTTATTTTATTCTGTTTTTTTCTGTAGTGTCTGTGAGATATTGAATATGCTGTTGGCTAGACCACTTGATTATATGCCTGTGGGTAAGAGATCTAGTCCAACTGTCCCTTGTTCCCAGGGTTAAAAATTGCGCCCATTTCAGGAGAGCTGGTAATCACTTTGACTACAAGAGTAACCTTACCTTACTTTGTTCTTTTTCCACTGTGTCCTGGGTTCAGCTGGGATAGAGTTAATTTTCACTAGAAGCTGGGAGGGGGCACAGCCAGGACAGCTGACCTGAACTAGCTAAGGGGGTATTCGATACTATATGACATCATGCTCGGTAATATAACTGGGGGAGCTGGCTGGGGGGGAGGAGGGATCATGGCTTGGGAACAGGCTGAGCATCAGGTTCCAGATGGTGAGCAACTGCATTGTGCATCACTTGCTTTATACATTCTTTTGTTAGTATTGTTGTTATTATTACTTCTTCTCTCCTTGTGTTGTCCTATTAAATTTTCCTTATTTCAAGCCATGAGGTTTTACCTTTTTCTTCCGATTCTCCTCCCCATCCCACTGCAGGGGAGGAGCGACTGAATGGCTGTATGGTGCTTAGTTGCCGGCTAGGCTTAAACCATGACACACTTTTTTCATTTATGCGTCTTCAGAATTACGTCTATAAAAACAGGTACTTAACAAATGTGGTTTTAATGTAATGCAAGATTACAGTTTAATATAACAATTTACTGTAATGAAGTAAATATCAAGTACTAAATAGAAAGTAGTCTTAAACACATTCAGAAATGGCTAGACATTATTTTGCTAGAATGCTTTGCAATATAATGTTTGTCTTTTAACTGAACTAAATAGGTTTTTTTAGTGACTATTTCCCATTTGAAAGTTTTTGACTTCTCAGGGAAAAAACAGGTACAGAATTTCTTTCTGGTGCTTCTCTCCCTTAACTTTTCCCACCCCCACCAGTTGAAAGGAAACTTAGAAATGCCAGCAGGTATCTCATGTGAATTAGTTCAGGTGCCTCATGTCCCGCATGCTTGTCCCTAAAGGCTGTTCTCTATTTAGATTGTTTCCCATGATATACTGCAGAAATCCCATAAGATCAGAGCGTTTTGCAGTGTTTTAACAAGGATGAAAAAGCAGAGGAACAGTTTTTGTAAGGGACTGTGGAACTGTTTCTTAACTAAATATTTTATTTCGTTATCTGAATCATTTTTCATTCTAATATTTGTCTAATATTTTCTTCAAAGGTATTGTTCTAATACTTGAAAATTTGCCATTTCCCCCCATATGGAAGAATGATACACCTTTTCAGCTGTATCTAATTCTATAACTAGCAGTTCAATGTTTCCATTTTGGTCTTTAATTTCAGTTATGACATTTCTTCCATTAGCACACAGTATTTCATCAGTCATCATTATAGCAAATGTCTTCAAAGAGAGTAAGTACATTTTGTCTTAGTGTTTTGGCTAAAACCACAACCACTGGCTGCTGCTGCTTCTCATTCCCATGTAACAAAGTAACAAAATACAGTGGCAGTATTTCCAGATACTGCTATATAACAGCATGTAACAGAATAAATGCTGCTTTGCAAGTGCTTCTTTATTGTTGCCTCTCTTTCTATGCAAATTAACTTATTAAAATTAAATACTGAAATTAGTTGTATTTAACTTCTTAATAGTTTGGCAGGCCCATGGTTCCTCAGCCTCCAAAGTTCACAGGCAGGCTTTGGGGCTGCAACAGTTCAACTCCTCTTGAAGTGCTGTGTAGAAGGGAGATTCTGAAGCAAAGGCTGAAAAAGCTCAACTTCAAAGCTTTTGCTTCTCATTATACCTGAAGAATGGGTTTCTGAAGTCAGCTACGGAGTCAAATCTGACTATTGAGACGTAACCTTCCCCAGTTTAAAAAGGTCCCCATTGGCCTTAATTGGAGCAGAATTGGACATCTAGCTGCTAGAAGATATATTAGTTATACTGTGTACTACAAAGTCTCTTGAACTTAAAATTTTCAGAATATCAGTGTTAAAATTGGGTGCTATCTAATTATGTGCAACAGGAGACTTTTGCTGTGGTCAGAGAGCTTGTCTTCCTGATTCTTGGCTTCAGGTGAGATCTAAAGAATTTCTATTGGGAATTTTTAAGTTTTGCTCCCAAATCCACACTGTTAAGAGTGAACAAAGTGTCGTGCAGGTTGGCCAAAATGTAAATTGGCAATCATCTTGTCTCAGAATGGAAAGAGCTTGGAAAAGAATAAAGTAGTTTTTGTAGTTTGCTCAGTTACACGTGAGCATATGAAATTTGATTGCCTTTCTGGGAGAGGGGGACTAGTGAGGAAAAGACAAGAAATAAAAAAAATTTAAAAACCCCTAAAACACTAGAATAAATGCCATTTAAATTGCTTTGAGTTTATCAACACTTCAGGTTTGAGATGTTGGTTCTGCACTTGGCTTCATTAAGCAAAAATAGTTTTTCCTTCTTCTGTCTGTGATTCGTATCTTGGAAAACATAGCTGTCTTTGAAACAGCTGATGCATTATCTTATCCTTCCTGCCATGGTGCCAAAATCAGTTCTCTCAGAATAACTGATCAAGAGAACCCTTGAATACTACTGTTCATCCTTAAATTAGAGAAAGAAGTGTAATATCAAAAGAGAATTGTATAACTTAGAATAATAAATCCAAATCCTAAGTAAGTGACTGAAGGAGGGTAGAGAGGAGCAAAGTAAAATATGTTTAGTAGAAATATAAACATGTGCTAACTCTTTATTGCATTGATTTAAAATATCTCACTGTTTTTAACTTTCCCTTAACATTTGCACTACTGAAATGCCACAAACCATTTATTTTTACTTTTCTGATGATCAGAGAAAATAAGCAGACTGAGAAAGAGATGTTTGTCAAAGCACATCATAATTATTTTGGTAACTTGCATACCAGCTGCCAGCTTTTTACTTTTCTAAGTGAGTTCTACATTTGTACAGCAGCTTTTAATATTCTTATTTTACCCTAAATACTTAAAACTATTTTAAAGTG
>VYZV01034585.1:12663-49879 GCA_013401275.1 Pandion haliaetus | reverse complement strand
TGAAAATGCTTCCACTGACACTTCACAACACATTTTTCAACTTCCTGATGTTTGCTAGGGGACCTGTGCCCATGTATTAAATGACAGTGACATTGGGATAAGCAAAACAACACTTGAATCTCTTCTCAGAGGAATTCCTGGCTTATTTCAGGACAGAATAGTAGAAATATGAAGAAAACCAGAAACAGTTTATGAGCAGCATGTTTTTCTCAATTACTTGGAAAGGCCTAGTCCTTTCAGTAGACTATTACCAGTGAATTTGTCTTCATTTTCTATCACAGTTGATAGTTTACACAGACAATGGGGTCACTTGCTCTCATATTTGTCACTTAATACTGATTTGCAGGTTAAATTCAAACAGCAAAACCAACAGTGTAGAAAACAACCCTTACCTTTAAGGAATGCCTTCATTGAATTGCCATCCTCTAAAATATGAACAGGAAAAAAAAATATGTGAGCAAGCTTTATCATCTCTTTTCTTCTTAAATTACGGTCTTATTCAGAAGGGTTCTTCAGCAATAACTAGGCATTACGTATATAATCTATTTTTATAACACAAATATTCTTTAACAAAATACTTACTATTGGCAGTTAGCTCCCTCTCAGTTTCCCCATCATCTTGATATTCATCGAACCATCTTTCATTGCAAAACCAAAAATAATAAGATTAATAAAAATTATGAGTATATTACAAGTAGTCTGACAATTACCTTCTCTCTCCAGTAGTGTATTTTTTATACTTTTTTATAAAATTATGCCTTGAAACTACTTCCCAGTATTTTCTTTTATATATTCATCATAGATGGCCTTACTCATATTAGGAGAATTTGGCTTACTCTGCTCCAGGCAAATAGGAATTTTCATGTCAGCTCTATATACTACTATAGTACTATATGAAGTACATTATATGAAATACTAAGTACTTACAGGATCAGAGACTCAACTGTACATTTGGGGGGGGTTATATAACCTGCAGTGGTTAGTTATATTCATTGTACTTAAAATTATATATAACCCCTGCAGGTCTGGAAGTTTCTAAAGCTTCGTAGATCTGCAGCAATTAACTGAACTGCTCTTTTTACTTTTATGCTGATGAATTTAAGGAGCTTTCCTGCAATATCATTTCACTACAAACATGCATCCATACTCCAGCTAATCTCCCTTGCTGATATAATAACACTTTACAGCCTTTAACAATCTCCATGTTGATGTTGCATTTGTTTAAACACAAGGATCCACAATATATTTCACTTCTTGTATGTAACAAAATTCTATGAATAAATCTCTTATGCAGGAAGTCTTAACTCCACTGTATTTCAACTATTGTTGTAATAAATAGCTTAACTTTTGTGACCTATCTCCTCATTCCCTCCTAAGAAACAAAAGGTCACTAGCAGCTTCCAAAAATAGAAAGCAAACTTTGACACATTGGCAGCACATTTACACACAGGCAAACAATTGACAGAACTCCTCTAGTTCTATATATAATGTCCCTAATCTTTTTTCTAAGAGCTTAACAACTTCCTTTTGACAAGGCAGTTTTATAGAGAGCCCAGTGTATTTATTAAGTATCCCACCCTTTAGAGAAGTCTCATAAAATCTCCTTGAAATTAAAGAAACAATTCTCTTCCAATAACCATCTTTAATGCACGCATACCAATTAAATAGCCTAATAGCCAAAAAGGAAAACTAAACCAAAAAACCTGATCATTGGAATAATAGTTCTGAGAGGAGTAAATGGTTCTTAGCTAGTCACTTCCAGGAACCTTGCAAACCGAAACCCTGTTTTTTCGTAAACACGTAGGATTCCTAGAGGACAGCTTTTTTTACTGAACCCCTAAAGATTTTCAAGACTTTAAGGCGCAGTCCCCAAAATAACATGGAAACTATTTCAGCCATGTAACCCAAACTCATAAATTCTGGAAACCACATACTACAGAATATAATTAACTGGATCTAAATTAGAATTCAAATTATTCCTATTGTATTACATATACTAATATATAAATGACACACATAAATCCTTACTTTCACCTCTTAGTTTATTTTATGTTTTTTTTCCTGTTATAGCCATATGATTCAACTCAATGACTGCTAAAATTTCAGGTTGCAGTTGCCTCAGATAATAAAAATATTTGGAAGAATAGGCTGTTTAGTAATTATTAGAACTGAGGGAGTCAAGCATTTTCAAATTCTGCCCATGGTAGCAAAATTCTAGACCTAGTAAGACAGACAAGTACTGATTTACTAAATGAAAAGAAATAGTGTAGCTCTCCTTTAGGAGAAAAGTTAAAGGTCTTTCCAAAGATTTCCAGGATGTATATAAAGTTTTCAGTGACTGAGAAAGAGAAACTGACCAAAATCAGTGCAACTAGATCTTTACACATAATACTTCTTAAAAGATTGAGAACTGAAAGCTTATTTATTTTCCTGTGGTCTCTGTATAATTTAGATTTTTAAAAAGATCAATGCATCTTTCCTCCTATGCAACATTTGGTTTTGGGCTTCTTTGCATTAGGCTATGACTCCCTCCTATTCCAACACAGCAATTTTGTTCTTTGTCTTCAGTGGCAAAACTTTGCATTCCTTGTATGTGGGGGCGTTGCTCATACATCTAGGTTGTATGCACATGCCTGTTCTGCAATTTTTTCCTTAGGTTGCTAGCAGTGTAACAAATTATTTTTCTCCGTGAATGGCATACCTATTACAAGGAAATACAACCTCCTGAGCTTCCTTTCCTTCTTTATGTTTGATGACAATCTTATCCAGGAACCATCCATTGCCTGTGTTGAAATGAGAAAAGTTTATCATGCGAAATAAAGCAAATTTTTTTAGAATAAATTTAAATAAAAAGGCCCAGATTATCTTTCTCCAGCAGAAACACAGGTCATATTAAGACAGAGTTCAGCTAAATAGATAAGATATATTAACAGAATGAAAGCTTTATTATTCTGTGTCTTTCACAAGAGGTACAATGTTAATTTTTCTCTACCTTGCTCTGTTTTAATTTTAAGAGGGGTAGGGGTTTTTGCTTGGGGACAAGTATATGCATACATCTGTGAACTGCCAACACCGTTCACATCCCAGCCTACATTTTCTGGTTCCTTGTGATCAGGCACAAGGATGTTGGGACAAATCTGTTTATGCAGCTAACTGAGATCCGTGTGCAAGCTGGAAATTTTGGTCCTCTGTGAATGAAGTTGCGATTGCATATATAAGAGCATTAATTAACAAATCATTAAAACTACTGGGCTTTTTTGCAAATGGAATGGGGCTGCAGCCTTGGAGGGGTTTTCTATGTCTAGGTGCCAGTAACTAGGAAAACTGAGGATCCAAGGATCCAGGGCCAGAGACTGGATAGACTGAGTGTCTAAGGCCAGCTACTGGAGGCCTTAAACATTCATACTGTATATATATGTATATATTTGCCATTGATGGACTGTCATTCTGATCAGCTGGAGAGGGTAGCAGGATAAGGCCATTGGTGCTGTCTGTGTTGATCTGCATGGCCAGCCACTTGCATACATATATGTGTTTTATAAATGTGTTTGTTCGTTTGCCTACTGGGAACACATACTCAGCCTTGCTACTAGTTGGACTAGCAGGCATGGAGCTGTGCAGCCTCACTTCCCTTGGGCGACTCTGTTCATCTTCTCCCTAACAGCAGTAACCACTGCCGCATCCGTGCTGATCTTTCCAATAACCATCTTAGTGACTGGTACAGTTCTCCTGCAAAGCCCTTTTCAAATATCCTGTTCTCACTGCATCGGCACCACTCACAACTTGTCATATTGCTTACGAGGTTTTGCCTGATTCATACCATTATTTATCAGCACATTGTAGCGAAACAGCATGAGGGATGTTTTGGTCAGAAGCAGACAACTGTCCTATTTATTCTCATGCTCTGCCTTCGTGGCTGCATCTCAGCCTGGAAGTCCCTAGAAGGCAGCAGCCTCTGTCCCATAAGGACGGCTTGCCCAGGCGGTGCATAGAGCAGAATGGCATTTCCCCTACAAGATTTCAGGCCCAGGGCACATTAGGATACTCTGCAAGCTTCTTCTGTCACCCTTCTATACCTCAGATGCTCTTTCATTGGAAAGAGCCTGCTAGCCTGGCCGAGGTTCACCAGCAATCAGGCAGGTCACTTTGAAACAGGCCAAATAAGATGAAAGGAGCTGCTTGTGTAAATGTACAGGTATGTATGGAAAGCTTCTATGGAGGAGAAGGTTCTTTCAGCAGATAAGACACATAATCTAGCGACTCACACCTCATCAATGCCAAAACCCTGCTGTCTACAACAAAATTCATTTTCTTTCCTCACTCACAGTGGCTGTGGGAGAAGATATATGCCCTGCAGTCTCGGAGCCCCAGAGAAAGTGTAAGTTCCATGATCTTTTCAAGACAGTCTCCAAATCAAGACTAAAGATCTTCTGCCCTATCACTCAGGCAAGTGATATGATTAGAAAAAAGGGCAGCCCCCACCTCTAAAGGAGCCCTCTTTCCTCCCTCTCAACTCCTAAAATACTGGGTCTGTAGATGGCCTCTCTCCTGACTCACCATCCTTTTCCATCTCTCAACTCTCCCTGGTCACCTCAGTTCAAAAGAGGCCTGTGAGATCTGTCTGTGCTGAGTACAATGGACAATCATCTTAATTACTGAGGCATAAATTTTGTTACAAACAGAATTCAATCCATTGTCCTGGTCAGACAATCCACCAAACCCACAGATTTTAAACTCCATTGTCAATGACCATCTTAAGATAGCTGAGTCTGGTTTTTGATTTGTAATGCTGATCCTGTGATATGGCTTTGCTGCCTATTAAAGGAGAACTAAGGGAAGAGAGTATGGTATGGTGACCTGGGGGATAGAGTGAAGATAGGCTCCACCACTGCCTTCTGTGTTATGTCTTGGCCTACTAGGATGTGAAACTCTCAGGTATACAATTATCCATATTGCTGAAGGCAGCAAACTCTAGAGAACTACAAAGATACAAGACTGAAGTTTACAACCCATACCAAGGCTGCACTGATAAGGCTACTTCTGTAATACTCACAAGTCTGCTCAGAGCCTTAGACAGTACAGTCAGCAAGATGGGTGTTGCTTGAGGTCATTTCAAAACAGATAAGGGTAAAAGTACTTTTCTAATCTGCCATCAGCATGGCCCTGAACTGTTTTAAAAATCCTTCTCTTCACTTAGCTTCTTCCTAGCTACTAATCTGCAAATATACTTGCAGTATGCTTGCAAATGTATTTACGGATGACACCAAGTTGGGAGGGAGGGTTGATCTGCTTGAGGGTAGGAAGGCTCTGCAGAGGGATCTGGACAGGCTGGATCATTGGGCCGAGGCCAATTGTCTGAGGTTCAACAAGGCCAAGTGCTGGGTCCTGCAGTTGGGTCACAACAATCCCATGCAACGCTACAGGCTTGGGGAAGAGGGGCTGGAAAGCTGCCCAGTGGAAAAGGACCTGGGGTGCTGGTTGACAGCTGGCTGAATATAAGCTAGCAGTGTGCCCAGGTGGCCAAGAAGGCCAACAGCATCCTGGCCTGCATCAGAAATAGTGTGGCCAGCAGGAGCAGGGAAGTGATCGTCTCCCTGTACTTGGCACTGGTGAGGCCACACCTTGAGTCCTGTGTTCAGTTTTGGGCCCCTCACTACAGGAAAGACATTGAGGTGCTGGAGCGTGTCCAGAGAAGGGCAATGAAGCTGGTCAGGGGCCTGGAGCACAAGTCTTAGGAGGAGTGGCTGAGGGAACTGGGGTTGTTTAGCCTGGAGAAAAGGAGGCTGAGGGGAGACCTTATTGCTCTCTACAACTACCTGAAAGGAGGTTGGAGTGAGGTGGGTGCTGGTCTCCTCTATCACATAACTAGTGATAGGACGAGAGGAAATGGCCTCAAGTTGCGGCAGGGGAGGTTTAGATTGGATATTAGGAAAAATTTCTTCACTGAAAGGGTTGTCAGACATTGGCACAGGCTGCCCATGGAAGTGGTTGAGTCCCCATCCCTGGAGGTATTCAAAAATCATGTACACAGGGCACTTCATGACATGGTTTAGTGGGCATGGTTGATGGTTTGACTCGACTTAAAGGTCTTTTCCAACCTAAATGATTCTATGATTCTATTTACAACCCCAGTGCTTTTAAATGCTAGCTTTCTCTTCATTTATTTCATTCTAGAGATGCACACCTCAAGAAAAGATTTTGTCTCATCACAAAATCCTCTCTTCTGAAAAACCTACAAGCTGAATGCAATGTCACTCACTGGAGAAGCTCCACTTTGACTTGCATAGATTAAATAAATAACCAAATCTTCTACCATTGCCCAAAGCAGCAAGGACATTATGCTATAGCTACTCAAAATTTGTTTGGTAGTAAAGCAGGTGTTGAATATCTTTAATTCTATTCTGGCCAGTCTTCACTCTTTTTCTAATGAAGGATTATTTTACCTATGTGAGCAACGCTTTCATGAGTTTTCTATATGCAAATAAACAGTGCTTTCTTATAAATAAACTTGAAAACAAAGAGTGGAATGACAGTATTTGACATTAAACTCGTCCTTTTTGCTGCCTATTACCACTGTTTTTCACCATCCCATCACAGTGACCAGTCTGTGGGAAGACTTTTTATCACTGCAAGACCTTCTGTCACATTTTGTATGAAGGATGCAATATAAATAAAGTGCATTGTGTTTAAAAAGGACTTGAAAACAGATTGGTCTCTAGGAAGTTAAATCCTACCTGGACCAGCTCCATCATGGCTAATCAGAACTTTCTCCAAGTCTCCCAGTGAGACAGCCTTTATGCAGAAAATATCCATCTGTGGAACCATACAAGGAAAACGATAAAGGTCTTGAACACACTTATTGCTTTGACTGTAACAGCATAGAATAGTTTATTTTTTCTCTTTTTTTTCTGCAGAATGAATATAGGTGTCTTATATTGGTCCTGGCCAGTCAGTGAGGATTTTTTAAAGCTTTCTAAGGTAAATAACACCTTAAAATTACTCCACAGAAACAGCATATCATTTCTTTGGCATGACACAATGATCAGTTGCAAATAATTATTTGGTCATCTCTATTACATTTTCTAGCCCTATCTGCCTCACCAAGACTGGAAAATATACTTGAGAATAAGGACTTAGGACTTGATTCTAAAATTTACAGTGATGTGTTCAGGAGAACAAAAATGTCACCATTGTATCTGTATGTGCAATATAAATAACTAAGAGTACTCAAATTCTACTATCCAATGCTATCAGTAAGTGACTGATCCAGCAGATAAAAATTATTCATATGATGTAACTAAGTAATTTTGAAAAAAGAATATAAGTGAGAAAATGGTAAACTGCTTGAATAAAGCTTGTAAATAAGAAGATATTTACACCTGAAGAAACTGTTTGCTAGCCATAATTTACTCTTGCTGATCACAAGTAGCATCGTTTTTACTTCACCTGTCCATGTCGAAATTTTATGTTATTATTCTTAGATCTATGGAGCTTCCTTTTGCCAGCATCTCCTCTTGTCCCAATGAGGTTGATATAAACATTAGAATCTGTTTCAGCACCAGGTTTAGCACCTGTGTATACATGGACCTCATACACCAACACTAGAAGAAGAAAAAGCTTGAGATTATCCTTGTAGTTTGCACATGATTCAAAAGCTTTCCCATCAAAATTTTGCCAGAAGACTGTACTGACTTCCAAGTTTGGAAGTAGCAACAGCTATCCATACATTTGTCACTGACAGGTTCAAATCTTGCAATTCTCTGCACAAAAATATGGAAATACCAAGCTTAAAAAAATACATTATGCTGAGTATAGCTGTGCATTGCTCAGCAAAGCAGCCCATCAAGCAAATCTTCCCTAGTGCTCCATTTTTTTCTCTCACTGACTGTTGACTATTCATGATTTCAAGACCTAATTCACAAAGTCTTTCTTGGTGAGTTATCTGGAGACCACCTAACCGTGCCTAGTCATGGTCTCAAACAATACCTATATTTCACTGACACCAAGGCATTTTCAACCTCCAGCTTTGTGCAAAACAGAATTTTCTGGGTGGTTTTAACCTTCATTTCATCTTAAAAGGAGAATAGCAATCATGAATCCTAGGGGGTTTAGATTTCCACCTCACATACAAAGGTGGGCAAGCAGAGGAATGGGCTCCCTCATCTATAAAAAGCAGACACTCAACTTGCTTTTGAGGGTTTCAACCTTTATCACTAGCGGATGTTAACACTTTTAAAAACAGCTCTCAGTTAAAATTTATTTGCAACTTTTTAATGCCTCTCCTTCTAGTCTAGACCAAAGTCCTACACACAAAAAAATATACACTTATCTTCAAAGAGTTCTGGAATATAATTCAGAGTTACTGTATTAACCTATTTTGCACCAGTTACTGTATTAACATATTTTGTACCACGCTAATATTATTTTTATAATTATCCAGATATGCAAACTTCTTTTAAAAAATTTTTTTTGTAATGATCACATACTACTGTATTTCATTTCAGTTATTCTTACTACGACTTTTAAAAAAAATTTCCTGTTTACATCTTAATGGCAATTTTTCCATGCAGTGTTTCTATTCTAATCACAGCTGGCCATTTCTGCTGCCATGTAGTATGTCACCGAGGAGATTATTGTTTCACTAGTGGGTAATTTTAATAGTTCTTGGGAGTGAAGAAAGGTAGTAGAAGCCCTAACAAACACAATTAAACACTACTTCTAAGAAGGAACTAAGACGAAAACAGAAAATTATAACAAAATGCTTGAAACTGGACAATATTCTACAAAATCTAAGTACTATTATGCTTAAACCACCAAATAGTTATTGGAATCAGACATTTCCATAAATTTTTAATTCACTGGACCCCAAGGCAGATTATAAAACTCAAACATCATGTCATCCACCATCACTGAAGAATAGCTATTTCTGATTCCCAGTGGAGAAGCTAAACAAGTAGTAAAATAATATTGCCAATACTTAAGGGAAAAAAATAGACCCACTTATATTAAAAGATAGGAAGGAAATGTTGATGGATAGACTGTATGCTTAACCAAATTAGGATATTTTTTTTAATCTGTATAAAATTATCCTAAAATGGCAAAGACAGCATCTCCAACTCTTTATCACTATTACAACTGTGAGTAGTAATAAATAGGAGTGGTGTCCGTTGATTAGTTTTATTTTCTGTAACTCCAAGCATTCATTGCAGCTCTCACACCTGTGCATTAGTGTACCAACACAGCCCGTGACATATAATTGATCTCAATAATACACACACACCTTCAAAAATTTGGCAGAGCCTTGAAACCTAGTTTCAAGGTTTTTAACATAAAAATGTCATGTTAAAACAAATGGTAGTTATGAATGACAAGTAACAAAGATAAACGGACCTTATAATTAGCATAATTGAGTAATATATCCAAATGACATTTTATATCATAACTCTTAGTATAATCATAACTGTGTGCAGATTAGCAGCAGGAGAATATAAAACAAACAAGAAACTGGCTAAAGGACAGAGGATAAGGAGTGACAGCCAACTATGAAAGGAAACGTGCAACAAAGCACAGAGCCACGCTGATCATGAAGGGGCAAAATCTTTCAGGGTGCACAAGGAGAGAGGTCATATTTCCAAAAGACAACCTAAGAATTATATTAATCTGTGACCAGCCATTTGAATAATAGGGCTGAACGACTCACGGAGCAAGATGCTGCAGATTAGTAAAAGCAGAGACATATCGACATGAAGTCTCCTCCACACTTTTACATTCTTACATTATCAGTTTTGAAAAAGAAATACATCTGTGGGAGCTAAGGAAAAGGTATAGACTGTTTATGTTATGACTGGTATTGGTATCTGTATGACTTACACCTACAAGTAATTTCCATGATTAAAACTGCAACATTTAAGTTACTATAAGCACAATTTTAAAGCATATTCAAGGCTTTTTTTAAGAAGCCCTTTAACAATAAATTATTATAAGAAGACAATACCAACAAGCTCTTTTATTTCTGGAGGGAGACCAAACCAAATGGATTAAGTACAGGACACACCAGAACAGAATAAGAGATAATTATAACACAACGCAAAGATATTGAGATAAATAAATTGCAGTTCCTTTTGTAGCACTGTGCATCTCTGTGGTAACCAGAGAGATGATAATGATCTAATCAAATACAGCTTTCTATTGCTACAAGCCTAAATAAATCAGTCTGAATTAGAAAACATGCACATGTTGAAATGTAAAGAACTGCAAAATATTTTCCATAGCTCCTTGTGTCTATACATCTCTCACCATCTGGAAAATGGTAGGTCTGGCATTTATTTAGGCTACACAATCTGCATTATTTATAAAGGAACCTTCTTAACAAAAAGACCGGTTTGTGCTTTAAATTTTTGTACAAATTAACAATATGGGCTGCTATATTAGGATAACCAACAGAATGTTCATTTCCCTTAACCTGAGTATATGTTACAATGCATTTTATAGGAAATACACAAAAAATTAAGCAACAAAAATATTCTTCAAAACATGCTGTACATGCCTACCTAGAACATATCGCTATGGAGAAATGCTTGGACATTCATATAAATATCCACTAAATAGATTGTGGAGGTTAAGCCTTTTCTGTACCAAGGGAAACCTAGGCACAGAGCAGCTTGAGTGGATGCAATTTTTTCAAACTTTGTCAAGTAGTTTCGCTAGATTGCAGAAGAGCTACAAAAGGTGTTAGTGTTAATGGCTCCTGAGATAGAGATTGCTTAAATATAAGAACAAGAAGGATGATGCCACTCTGTAAGATAAGACAAGATGCACCAGTAGTTTGATGAGCACAGGGGACAGATACAACCAAATCTGGAGAACGAACCTACCAGTCAAATGTACTGCTGAGACAGCAAGATTCAACCTATGTGAAATTTGCTTGCTTGTACCTTTCTGTATATTGTTCACAAAACACAGGGGGTTTTGTGTAGAGTAAAATAAAGAGACCCTACAAACTATGTTCAGGTTCTGGGACTGTGGTTTAATTTCCTTTGAGAAACTGGCCTACTCTAAGACCCCCACTGCTGCCACATCTGAAATAGAGACCTGCTTTACTGCAGTAAGAAAAAGCCATCCCAAAACTCTGAGAATTAGGACTCTATGACCCAATCCTCTATTCTGTAGCAGTAATTTCATTTTACTATATGCTGACTTAGTGAAACTACACCAGCTGAAAACAGGGGTGACAAAGCAGAGAGGTAGGCCCATAGGCAAAAAAAGGAAAGAAAAAGTTGAAAACTGTATCATAAAACCAACCATTCAACAGAGGTCAGGAAATACCATTTCAGCATTATGAGGGACCTGTTACTCATGTCTAGGCATCTGTCTAATGTGGGGCACATCAAAGTCATAGAAGAAACATCTTGAAAAACACAATAACTTTGATAAAGGATATAAGAGGATTAATTAATACAGAACAGCAGGGAAAAAAAATCTCAGCTAGCACTCACTAAAAAAGAAAATGACCTTTCAGGAAGTGATTGAAATTTTCAGATTGCTAACAGGGTAACTTTAGATAAGCTCTATAACCAAACAGAAAACTCTGTGACATGGATGCGTGGATGAAACTGTTGAAAAAAGGGAAGTAAAATATTTTCAGGCAGAGGTGGGGAGCTTCTAAAAGGTGCCGTGAGAGACAGACATTAAAGCAGTATAATAACTATGATAAATAATGACATATCAAAATACATGACAAATACTATAGGAGTCACTGAGCAGTCAAGTATACAAGTAGCGAATTTATACTTGCTCAGTCCACAAAAATGCTACTACTGCTACCTCTTGAGATGTTATCATGAGGCTTCAGGTGTTTTTTTAAGTCCCACCTCCAGCTTCTGGCATCTATTGATAAAATAACATGAACTACCTGGAATAAAGGGGAGAGAGAAAGGAAGTTTTGTTTCTATGGTTGTGAAGAAAAGGTAACCTAAGGACATATTAAGGGCAACAGAATGCAAGTTAGAGAACCCTTTTTTTCCAGACTTCTTATTCTGGGCACCTGAATCAGGGTTTCCGATATAGAAGGCTGGTATATTCCTGATCATTCACCAATGGTAAGAGTTAGTTTGGCCCCAATCTGCAATCACAGTATAGAATTCTCACTTCCTTGTAAAGAAGTAATGTACAGAATTCAGTAATTTATGACATTTTCCTTTGGAAAATATAAACAGTAAGCAATCATCACAGGTTGCTTTGCCTTAAAGACTAAGTTAATATTTTGATATGTTTTGGGAGAAGAAAATAATCCTAATGGAATTAAAGAATTTATTGGTGAGAATAAGATAATGAAAGTTTTCACTGCAGAAATACTGGTCTTTTTCTGCTGACTTAGTATAAACTACTGTCCTATTGTCAGTTTTTTCAAAGTAATTCTACTAACAGTACAGTCATTGTTTTAGAATTCTAGTTAAGAGCAGATGAATTCAAGATAAATACACTTATCACTTGTTACTCAAAGTACATTAGGTAAGCTTCCTCTGCATTACAGCTGTCTGAACCTGACGACACTGGTGTGCCTACAACAGCACATTAGTTTCAATCAAGAAACTGAATCCCCTCGTTGGCCCTCCTTAATTCTTTCTGGTTTGCAGCATGGAGTCATTTTAGAGTAAAAACTAGATTCTTTTTGGGTGAAACTAAACCAGAGGATATGTTCCAGGAACACAGTGATGACAATCTTGCCACAAATTGTCAGTCAGTCTGTGGGAAAAGACCAGAACAAGCCTAGAGTAACTTCCCCCTAAACAACCATGATGAGGACACTGGACCCTTAGCTCATTGGATTTTTAGCACCAACCCCCTCACTGAGAAAATCCACTCCCATCAGGCTGCCAGTGTAAACAGACAAATTGGCCAATGACCACAAAACCTAGAGAGATGGTAAATGATACACGACATTAAAATTGTCAAACTGTTTCTATTCAGTCCTCCCTTAATGATGGCAATCCAAGATATTAGAACAGTATTACACAGTACTGCTCCAGGTTCTGCCTTTTTTCCATATGACATGCCCGCTTGAATGAAATAGTCATTTTGGCTTGATTTGTTAAACAGCAAGATTGAATCTCTGTCACGTGGTTTTATTACTTGGTATTTATTACCCAGGTTGCAGAAACAGTGTTTGGCATTTTGCCATGACGGAAGGGTAAAGATACAGATTGGTGCAGCATTAAGGCTAAAAGGGAACAGTTTCTTAATGGCTGATAGTGGTTGAGAGGGACTATCTTCCTCAGAAGTGATGCATATATTATTTGAGAAGACATAAATACAAAACCACTATCAGGTGAAGACATTTCAATTAGAATTACAGTTCATAGGCCTTCTAATCTCCGCTACTGCTATTTGGAGCAATATTCTACAGAAATATTCTTCATAACATATAAGAAAATTGTCAGCTTTGAAAAAACACACTTACTAATCAATTTTAGAACAGGAAAGAGAAGTTTGACTTTTTACCTACGTAGTTGGTGCCTCCTGAGTGATTAAACAGGGATACAAATTTTGTAGAGATAATGCTTGAGTCATTACTATTTGCTTTGGTCATCTTTTGCACTATTTCAGTCAGTGGGCACATTCTAACCTTTCTGTATTTGTCTGCACATTCCTCCAAGTGGAAAAGAAATCTAAATCTTTTGAGCTGGAATTTTTCCTGCCTTAGCCTCAATATTTGTCTTTCATCTCAATTCAGTACAGTTATTCCTTCGATTATGTGAACAAGAACAGGGCAGAATTCCCCATTTATATTCTCATTTGAAGTTTATGTTCACATAAACAGAACAGTAAGAAAATTCAACACTTCTTGTATCATGCACCCCTTTAGATCAAAACTTCAGCCATATCTGAAGACAGTCCATGTCAGGATATGCGATAAAGGTCTTCTGCACACTCACAGAGGAGCATAGACAGATATTGGCGGGGGGAGTCCAATGAATTCCCTGCTCTGGCTTCTCCCAGGCCCATCACAGGAGCCATCAGCCCATCTCTGCAAGCACAGGGGCACAAGGGCAGGTGGGAACCTGTATCAAGGACTCAGAGGAAGGGATACCTTCTCCCAGCCCCTGCAGAGCTGTCCCAGGAGAGTCTCAGTCCCAGTGTCCAGGCATGAAAGCCATCACAATGAATCAATTCTGGAGTATCTTTTGGGCTGCTGGGTTTTGTTGTCTAGGGGTGTGGAACACAATATGGGACAGAGGGGAAGAGCATTTTGGGGATTGCACAGGACTTATTATGGGACATTTAGGGGAGGAACCAAAGACAGGGAAAGAGATGGATCTAGGTGATTTGGCGAGGAACAAGTGTGGGAAAATAGAAGGATCAGGGGATCAAAAGGGCTGGTTAGTATGTTTGGCTGTGTCCTGCACCTGATCAGTGCAGTATGTCCCACCTTCATATTAATTTGCTTTCTAACTCTTTTTCTGGGTGAAGGGCTTTCTGTTCTCTGTGTGCGTCTGCATGTGCGGGTATGGGGTCTGAGTGCCAGCAACTGGACTGGGACCCAGCTGGGGTCCTGCATCACAGCAACTGGAGAGACTGGAGGGAGTGAAATTAAGTGTCAGCGAGTGGAGTCAGAGGCCCATGCCTCTAAGTGCGAGACCACATGAGCAGCTGACTGTTGGAGGGACCACGGGAGTCCCGGCCAGCTGCCAGAGACACCATGGGGTACAGGTGTCTCTAAGGGTGAGACCTGCTGGGGTGTTTGTGTGTCTCTAAGGGCGAGACAGCTCTGTGTGTGCATGCATGTGTGTGTGAGGTGGTCTGTACCGGCAGCTGGAGCGGGGCTTTAGCCTCGGGGGCTCATACGTCCAGGTGCCAGCGACTGGGGACACTGGCATCCAGGGGCAGCTGCCGAGCAGAGTCTGTGAGCAGAGCTGCTGGAAGCATCCACCTTCTACATATGAATACACATATATATATTCCCTCCTATAGTGGACCTCCACCCTGCTCAGCCAGAGAGGGAAGCCGCATGAGGATGCTGGTGCTGTCTGTGTGTGTGTGACTGCTCTGTGTGTTTGGGTTGTCTGTGCAGCTAGCTGTGTATACATGTATATATATGTGGTATATACATGTGCTCTCTCGGTGTGTGCTGACTGGGAACACGTGCTCAGCCTCGCTGCTGGTTGGACCTGGGGCCATGCAGCTGCAGCAGCCTCACTACATTGAGCTGCCAGATCTGCTCCGATTCCCCTAATGCTCCTGTGTTGTCATGATGTTATAAAGCTAAGTCAAAAGCATTCAGGATAAAGCTTCTATGTTATTTTCATTGAGTGACCCTTAAGATTTACCCAATTTAGGACATGATCACTAATTTCCCATACCTATCACTTAGAAAATAGTTGAACAATTTTTCTTTGATTTTGTGCATCACAATGTAACTAGGGGATGAAACCAAATCAAAACAGCAACAAATAAACAACCCGATACTTGTAAAGTTTGGTAAACTAAAAAGATCTGGAACTGCCAGGAAAAAAGTGAGACTGAGTAGAGGAATCACAGAAAAAAACAGGTAGGAGCAGACCTCCAGGGATCATCTGGTTCAACAGCATGCACAATTCAGGGACAACTTCAATGACACATCAGGTGAAGTTTTTAAATCTACAGGGCTGGAAAAGCAAAAGAGAAGATGGAATGTGAAGATAAAAAGAAGCCATGGACCTAGAAGCCTTGGCAATGGGGAAAAAATAAGAAAAGAAGGGAAGACAAAGGCAGACATACATTGGAGGCATAAGAAACCTGAGTTACATATGGAAGTTGAGGCTGGCGTGATGGAGATTTTGAGAAAGAACTGAAAGCATCACTTGGAATAGGAAACAAGATTACTGTCACTTTTTTGAAGGGGCTGAGGGACAGCCAGAAAAACTAAGGGGATTTACCAAGGTGAGAAATTTGGATGAAAAGGAAGTGATTTCAGAGAGGAAGGTAAAGAAATGCTGACAGAATCAGGAAATAACTTAGGATATTAAGAAATGAAGCTAGAAAAAAGAAAGACAAGGAATCAAAAATCAGCTCCAAGGTTTTGTGTCCGCGGTAGAGTTTGGCTGGAGAAAGGGAAAAAAAGGATAAGGAAAAAATTATGCTTTCTTCTAAGAGAGAAGTTAGGTAATAAAGTGAGTGTTAAAAACAGCAATTAAAAAATCAATGTCTTCTGAGATTGGTTTATATTTATTCATTTTGTTTAAATTTTCCAGCACATCATTTTTATAGTTAAGCAAATTTAGTAGCACTAGAAGATACCAGGTTGAATTGAAAGTACAGGATACACCTTACTAAATCATATCAGATTATCATTAAGTAATATGTAGTACATCATTTGTTCTGCTGGAGAAAGTGACTTGATGTGGTTTGTCCAATATTTGTAAGCAATTAGCTTTTAAATGGGAAATGCAAATGGATAGTGTTTCATTTGCTTGTTCTTCAGAAACTAATAGGAAATCCTTGGGAGGCCTTGCTGAGTTTATATTGATGTTCAATTTAAATGTGCCTAAAATCAATAATTAATTTATAAAACTTACAATTTCAGGAAATTTCCAAATCTTTTCTAATGTATCTTTTCGTACGAACTTGAGATATATTTGTGTAAAGATAATGTGTCTGCAAAAGCAAGGAAAGGTGCAGTAATACAATAATTAAAAAGTAAATAAATGTGCTTTTTTAAAACATATTCCCAGCCTTTGATAGAACTGACTTGATTTTTCACATACAAGTACATAAATGGAGTGCACCTCTCAGAATATTAGTGCTTTTCTATGGATGGATATTTCAGACTGCATAATGCAGGTTTGAGTTATTGATGTTGAATTAATTGTTCATACAACTAATTGGCTTCTGCACTATTTTTCTATTGCACACATATACGATATTTACATCACTGTAAGAGGTGGCATATGGTAATGTGGTATATGTTAAAGATTATAGAGCCTGGTTGATCCTGCTCAGTCCCAGGTTTTGAAATCTCTTACTGAAGTCACTAAATACTCTGCAGAATAATTAACAAAAAAAAAAAAAAAAAAAAAAAAGAGGAGAGGGGAAACGTGAGCTGGCACATGTGTGTTTCTCAGCATTTTCTGGCCTCTGTAATAGAGATCAGTAGTATCATTTGGCCTTAAAACCGACAGAAAACATTCACACATCACCAGTCTTGATGCTTTTTCACAGAATTCTATTCAATTAAGGTTTTTAACTTGTTTGATATTTTCTTCTGAAATTATTTGATTGCCACTAAATGCATGATGACCCTTTTGTACGTTGAATCACTGATTCCTTGCAATATTCATTGCTTCAGTTTGAATACAGTTTACCTGAAAGGTAGCACCTACCTATGTAAGACTGTGAGACAGTATTGTCTATCAATCAGCTGCATCATTGTCATTCTGTTAATGTACAGATACTTCTATTAAAAAAACCCATCATGCTAAATTATTATACTGGCTCCCTATTCCTTTGTAGAGGCCCAGGAATTTTTAAATAATAACTTTATATGATGGGCTATTTCCCACTTCACTTGAAGAAAACACGGTGCGTCAAAGCTATGATAAACTCTGAAGTACCAAAGTGCCACCCTGCAGCTAACAATTGCTATATGAATGGTTGTGACTTCGGTCTGATTTGGAAAACCTGTGTGTGATGATTCAGATCATGGACTTCTAGTAAAGAATATTTTCTGTAGCACAAGAAAGGATGATGTCAAACTTGCTAAAAGGAACTGGATGTCACACAACTACATACCTCAATAATGCCTTGATTTCCTGCCTGATGTGTTGCTCTAAAGAGCAGTACTTGCCACTGATTTAGGGGCACTCTTGAGAGACCAAGGATTTTATAGGGGTAAGATGCCCTGGCCACAGGTATTATTCTGATTTTGGGGAGGAAAGGAGTGGGGTAAAATAGTCACTTCCCACTGCTGTGGAACTAGAAAGTACCTGGAAGGGATTGTTTCATGGTTATGCTGCCTTTTGGGCAGTCTGCCCTGGAAGAAGCATGAAAAGCTGTCATACACTCACAGGATATGGCTAGTGAACACAAGATCTAAAATACTGAGCACATACATGGCAAAAGCTCCTTTGCAGCGTTTCTTATTGCCACTTCCCTCCACGTATCACCTTCACCCTTGTCTTCTGCAAGCCAGCACTCAATGGGGAGACAAATCTCTTCATCAGAATGAGGGACTACTCTTTCAAGTCTGACTTCTTCCAGGTACCAACTGGGATCATTTCCAGTGTTGTCGTGGCCAATGCGGATTTTATATAGCTGCCCAAGATCTCTGAGATTAATCTGTAATGACCAAAAAAAAAAAAAAAAAGAAAACACAACAGATTTTAATAAGAAATTATAATGTTGTCTTTTAGCAATCCTTCTTATACTGGGTATGCAAGCTAAATGGGCAGCTAAGGTAACCTGGAGTAATTGATTTTTTTAGAAAATGAAGCCTTAATATACAATGAATCACAGAGCAATCAAGCAAAAGCATATGGAGTAGTCTGCAAGCATAATTTCATTTACTTCAGTACCATATTATTTAAACTGACTAAAGGGCTCACACAACTCAGTCTGGTTCTAGATCTCTTGACAGAATCCAGTTTGTCGTATTATAATGTAAATCTCTATTTCTAGACAAATACTTTAACAAGCAGAAGTACCTTCAGTCATTGCTGCATGAAACAATATAGTTTGCAGTCCATAGAGTTACCATCAGCAGAGCCCTATTAATTTTTCCTACCATTATCAGTCTGCTATGGCCCACTTTTCTCTTTGTCTTCTATCTATATGTGCATTGGTGTCAGGATTAACTATTTCTGTAAGTTGTCTATTATGGCACCATGGCTGCAAAAGTAACGTTCCATTTTATATGGAAACAGAACGGCAATAAATGGCCATGCAAAAAAGGAAGGATGGGTCCCAGGACTAAAGCATTACTCTGGAAATCAGGCAACTAGATTCTATTCCTGGGTCTGCTGTAGGCTTCCTGAGAAACATTACATAATTCACAAGCCCTCTTTGTTTCACTTTCTTAACTATACAACAAGGACAACATTTACATGTCTCTCACCGGGATACTGCAAAGCTCTCTTCATAAATTTTGAGATTCTCAGAAGAAGACACAAGTCCAAAATTCTGTATTTTTTCTAAAATTTTCTGTTCATTTTGGGTTAGTGGACGTCATCTACCTGGACTTGTGCAAAGCATTTGACACTGTCCCACACAACATCCTTGTCTCTAAACTGGAGAGACATAGGTTTGATAGATGGACCACTCGGTGGATAAGGAATTGGCTGGATGGTCACATTCAGTGTTGTGGTCCACAGCTCAATGTCCAAGTGGAGACCAGTGATGAGTGGCGTTCCTCTGGGGTCAGTATTGGGACTGGCCCTGTTAAACATCTTTGTCAGTGACATGGACAGTGGAATTGAGTACACCCTCAGCCAATGACAAGTTCTGTGCTGCAGTTACATGCTGGAGGGAAGGGATGCCATCCAGAGGGAACTTGGCAGGCTTGAGAGGTGGGCCTGTGCAAACCTCATGAAGTTCAACAAGGCCAAGTGCAAGGTCCTGCACATGGGTCGGGGCAATCCCAAGCACAGATACAGGTTGGGCAATGAGTGGATTGAGAGCAGCCCTGAGGAGAAGGACTTGGAGGTGTTGGTTGACAAGAAGCTCAACGTGACCTGGCAATGTGCATTTGCAGCCCAGAAAGCCAACCATATCCTGGACTGCAACAAAAGAAGTGTGACCAGCAGATCGAGAGAGGTGATTCTGCCCCTCTACTCTGCTCTCATGGGACCCCACCTGGAGTACTGCGTTCAGCTATGAGGCCCCCAACATAAGAAGGACATGGACCTGTTGGATCGAGTCCAGAGCAAGGCCATGAACCTGATCAGAGGGCTGGAGAACCTCTCCTATGAAGACAGACTCAGGAAGTTGGGATTGTTCAGCCTGGAGAAGAGAAGGCTCTAGGGAGACCTTATTGCATCCTTTCAGTATCTAAAGGGGCCTACAATAAAGCTGGGGAGGGACTTTTTACAAGGGCATGTAGTGATAGGACAAGGGGTAATGGCTTTAAACTGAGAGAGGGTAGATTTAGATTAGATGGAAGGGAGAAGTTCTTTACTGTGAGGGTGGTGAAGCACTGGAACTGGTTGCCCAGAGAAGTTGTGGATGCCCCGTCCTTGGAAGTGTTCCAGGCCAGGTTGGATGGGGCTTTGAGCAACCTGTTCTAGTGTAAGGCGTCCCTGCCCATGGTAGGGGGGTTGGAACACAATGATCTTTAAGGTCCCTTCCGAACCAAACTATTCTGTGATTCTATGATTCTATGAATATCAACACTCATTATATTTTATAGTATCAGTACCAATACATACTGTTGTAAAAACTGTCCACCACTTTCAAAAGGACCACATTTTCAAACAAACGTAGCTTTGGCTCAGCCACACTCATATCCTAAATGTTTGCAAGCAGTTAAACACGATTAGCCTGCTAATCAATACAACTATGTACTTTGCACATTGCTACTGTTTATTTTTTGTACAAGCTTAGGACTAAATTCTCCTCTTACCAAAGGCAATGGGAACATTTTCATTAAACCATGCATTAGAAAACTTGGCCTTACTTTTTTAAATTGAAGCTTAACAAAGCTCATATTTTACAAATTGTGTCTAAGCATAAATTGAAATCCAGATTTATCAGCAAGAGGTTCTTCCTAAAGAGGATGCAAGGACTAAATTTTAATTCTGTTTCTAAATAAGCTATGCAAATACTCTTCAGTCCCTAGCACACCTATGATATTTTGAGTGAAGTCAGTATGACCTATTTTCATGTACTTGAGATGTTTAACTAAGTGAAAAGTGAAGTAAGAGTTCCTTGGCTTAAGAAGAGACTGTTCAGTGGAAAGATACTTCAGTAAAAGGATGGAAAGAATCTATGTAATTACTCAATTTCTCTTTTATATGCTGGAATAACCAAATAATGCACTGTATTCCTGTTGTACAGAAAATATCCTGCAATCTCTTTGAAATAAACTTAGGCTAGCGTGAAAATCATTTGGATAAGTCAACACTTCAGAAGCAGTTACACCAAAATCCCAATGTCTAACACAACCGCTAGAGGCTATGCTTGACAGACAGCTATTAATTTCATGTAAGGCCATCTCATTACCAGAATTTCAGAGAAATCATGTGCAGCAGCAGCTGGATTCCCAAAAGAAAGTGAAATCAATGACTGCATTAGTTTAACTTCTACAGTATCTGCATATAATGGAGAAATCTTTGGAAGTAGAAGATATTTTTAAATTGTGAGCATACAGCTGGTAAATGTTGCCAAAGACATAACTAATGTACCACTAAAGTACTCAGGATCCACCCATGGTACTTGCATTTTCCAGGTGTCTGAATTTATTAATTGTGGCCAACAAAGTTAGCACAGCTACACTCTAACTCAAGAATTAGAATACGTCACAGGTGCTCACACAGAAACTTAACAGTCTCATGAAAAAGGTGGATGTAGACATGTAGGGAGTAGGATTAAAGGCCACACAAAAATCAGCATAATTTTTTCCCACTTCATACTTGCTTTGGTCACAAAAATAAACTGGATAAACAAGTACTGCTCATTGCATGGTGACAGTTAAACACTTTCTTTTCCAAACCACTCAAGCTCTTACCATCTTGTAGCTAGTCCAATACCAATATTCACTCACTTGACCTTCCTATACAGGCTAACAATGTGCTGCTACTAGTCGCTAAAATGGAAGCCAATTACCTGTTACCAGGTTAGTTAGAGAAAAGAAATGTCACATTGTTGTTACCTGCTAAATTCATGGTACCAACAGACAGCTTGTTTTTTCCACCCTCAAGGACAACAAATGGGAAATTGTTTTAAGAACAACATTAAAACTCTGGAAGAACTTTTCTTTTACTTTGTGGTTAATTAAGTTATGCCAACACCAACTATTTACAGCATCAGGGTGTCAGTACTTGAAAGTAAGCACAAAACTCCCATGTTAGAAGAATGCAGCCACTTACTTACATTTCTGAGGTTTTTCTGAGTGATCTGCACTTTTCCAAGTCAGACCAGGAGTATTTTGCTGGATTTGAAACCTCCCACAGTGCTTAGATGAGGAGTTGAAACACTGCCTACCAGAGAGTGTTAACTGGAATACAGCCCAGCACTGGTTGTAAGAAAGCTCAACAAAGGTCAGGCCATGTAAGAAAATTTAAACTCTACTTAACCTTCACCACATGCATGCACATCATGCTAACAGAATGATGCTGTGATTGGACAAGTGCACCTTATGCATGAAGAAGTGATGCATGAGAAGAAAGATTATGCTAGTGGGCACATAATAGTGCTTCAAAGAGTCTGAAGACACATGAAGATTCATTTAAGAAAAGGTACAGAGTAGTCACCTCAGTCCACAACCTAGGAGTATGACTGGATCTCTGATTTACTCTCCCTTTGACTGTTGATTCTGTAATAACCTGACAGACTATGAACCAGCCTCTGCAATATATGTCTGTCATCTCTTGGTGGATTTACAGCAATATTTATCACTCAGGCATGAAGTCACGAGCTCTTGAAAAAAAAATTACTTCTAACACTGTCTGCTCTCAACCATGTAGGCTACTGTGAGCACATCAGACTTTGACTTTCTGTATTGCCTTCCTAGGGACTAAAGGATTTTTTTTATATCTTCCTGACATAATGAAGGTCAACAGCCTTCTGGGCTGCAGTAGGAAGTGTGTCGCCAGCAGGCCAAGAGAGGTGATTATTTCCCTCTACTCAGCCCTGATGAGACACATCAGGAGTGCTGTGTCCAGTTCTGGGCCCCGCAGTACAAAAGACATAGACATACTGGAAAGAATCCAGTGAAAGGCCACGAATATGATGAAGGGACTGGAGCATCTCTCACATGAGGAAGGGCTGACAGAGCTAGGACTGTTTAGCTTGGAGAGGAGAAGGCTCAAGGGAGGATCTTACTAATGCGTATAAATACCTGATGGGAGGGGCTAAAGAAGACAGACCCAGACTCATCTTAGTGGTATCCAGTGAACAGTCAAGAGGCAATGGACACAGTTGAAATACCATAAATTCTATTTAAATACATCAGAAAAAAACCCAGTGAGAGTGGTCAAATGTTGCAACAGATAACCCACAGAGGTTGTAGAGTGGGAGATATTCAAAACCTGACTGGGTAACGTCCTAAGCAACCTACTCTAGCTGGCCCTGCTTTCAGCAAGGGGCTGGACTAGGAAATCTTCAGTGATCCCCTGTAACCTCAACTAGTCTGTAACCCTGTGGCACTCAGTGCAAAGGCGTGACCTTATTGACATAATTATCTCTAGGGTGAGAACCAGATTCAACATTGCTAGTACTAAGAAATCCCTATTGTGCACAATGAAAATAATTTTTGCAGGAGATAGAACTGTTAAAGGGCTGCCAAGGAGCTGGCCATATAAAGGCTATCAAAAACTTTATCACTTTATCATCTTCTCTTTCAATGCAAGATAAATTGATCTCATCTTGTTTAGCATAAGGCTTGTTCTGTATAAAGTGTCTATTGTCTTTATAGAGTTGCACCAAGCCCAAACAAAAAAAAATTCTTTTTAAGAGCAAGAGTGAGAGAATAAGTCACACATGAGTCATACCACTCACTTCTGAAAAATGCTCAGATACTGAGATGATGGGAGGCATATGAATGTGAATAGACTAGAAAATGGCTGAGTGGAACGCAAGGCAAAAGCATGGATTAATAAAGGCAGAAACTGGATGTGGGCACTTGACATGGGAAGGTGGGGGAGCTCTTAGCAGGAGGAGACCTGTAACAAAGGAAATTAGTGTCGTAAAATTTCAGAAACAACCACCTGAAGCCTACCGGGGGGGCTAAATGGACAAGATAACCTGGGAGAGAAGAGTGACCCAAGACAGACAGACAGGGGTTTTTAATATGTATTCATCTTGGACTTGTGTTGCCATGAAGTAGGGGAAAAAAGACATTTTCTAGATATACGGCTGAAAGATTAAACCTGAAATTGAGTATATAAAGTTTCCTCAAGAAACTACCTTAAAAGGGAAAACCGTATATACATATATATTCACGCCATACTGCAGTACTCTATACTGCAGAATTACTGAACAAGTAGCACCATGTTCTCTCACTCTCATTTCTTGAAGATTAGATGAATCGTGCTTTTCTCCAAGATTGTTTGTGAGCTCTTTATGGTCCTTCTATGTTGTTTTCTTGGAACAAGCTAAGTTTTGCTTCATGCACAGCCTGTAGCTGATGGAGATCATTTTACATAGCTCTCCCTTTTATCTCAGTAAGGAATGAGGTTCATGTTGTTATCATATACATTTCATAGAGAGATGGACAGTTTCAAGTGGAATTAAAGCCAGCAGTATGCCTGGTTTATGCTGCCTTAAGCGTGTCTGACTAAAGCCTGGGTTTCTCTAAGTTTTATTCAACTGGTTTTGCACCTAAATGGCCACTATGGCAAACAGGGACAGCTGGAAAATAGCAGGACATGCCCAGCTTTTAGGCACTGGCAGTCCCATGGTTAAGAGAGTGGATAGCTACATTTGTGCTTGCGGTCACTTTTGCAATCTTCCCACTTGGGAAGATTCTCCCTGAGCTTGTTACAGGCTCTTTTATTTTAACAATGGGAGGAAAAGCATGAAAATGGATTTGTTTCAACCTATTTTTATAACATTTGGTTTTCTCCCGCTGTGTCTCATTTTACTTTAGAGATCTCAGTTTTGACTGATGAAAGAATGAATCTGGATCCAAAGTACAGGAGTGAAAGACATGCAGTGAAACACGACAGATTCTTACAGTCCATAGGTCTGATTCTAAAGGAAGGAATGACAATTATTAATGCATGGATTTTTTAAAATGACTGATAATTTTATTTAAACAGGAGGAAACTGAAATGAAAAACAACAGGTAAACTTCTAAGTATAACGCCTCCATGTGGCGCAAAACAGCATAAGGTGCACCTGATGAACACAATTCTTTACAAACAAGGTACGTGTAACTGGAAGGAAAAAGGCTGGTTTTAATACTGTAACAACCTCATCACAGGAACACTTTTATTAAGTTTTATGATCAAGTAACTCTGCAAGTATTAGTAGGAGCCCTGCTTTTCATCTACCTATATTACTTTCTGGCATTTTGCCCTGATCAGAGTATGGCAATATTTAAAGGACTGTTTATACAGATGAAGAAACTTTAAATAGTGCAACTGGATATGGCACCAGCTTTTCAAGTTAGAGAAATGGGCTCATGCAGCAAAATTCACACCAGAGATGGATTCCAGTTTCCAATTCTCCTAAAATATGCATAACTCCGTGTCCCATGCTTGCAAATATGGAACAACTCTCTCCTTACAAAGACAGCCACCAACTACAAAATATAACATAAGGTTAAAGTGAAGATTTTGAAGATTTCTTAGGAAAAAATCCAGCACTCTTAATAGCTTAATAAAGTGTTATTTAAGATAAACTTGACAATGTGTTGAGATCAGTAAGACCAACACTGCCCTAAAGAGATTGCAGAGCTGATAATAAAGCAAACTCACAAAGCAAAGCATGGAAGAATTCTTGTTAAGGAGATGCTAGGTCCTGCCACTCTCACTAAGGCTAGTATACAATATTTTGAAAGGAGATCTACTGAACCAGTCAATGGTTCTCCTGACTTCATTATTACTAGAAGAGCAGAACTTGTACCTGAAAGTATGGAATTATTCTGTATTGAAGTAATAAAAATCGAGAGATTGTAGCTGGCTGGCTTTTATGGAAGATAATAGGCCTACAGTCTTCTGCTTAGTTCTCTTTGACACAGAGGGGAATACTGGGCATGACCAAACATTAAAAGAATACTTACAGAAAGAATTTCTTTATCAAACAGTGTGTACACTCATAAGAGATAATTCACCATGTTTCAAAGAATGATGATGCAGAATGCAGGGCTCTGGAGAATATAATTTACAATATAATTAAAGCTTCAGTGTCTTGAGCAACTCAACATACTGCCAAAATCAGTATTTTTGAAATACTGAGAAATATTCAGGGACTGTGATGACACGAGAGGAAAATGCAGGAAACAGATCACAGCTGTGATGAAAGCTGTAACTTATGGTAGATTGATATCCCTCTGTTGGAGGAGGAATGACTCTCAACAGAAAAATTATGCCCTAAAAAAATATGCCTTGAATAGTAACAGAAGCAGAAAACCATAGCCTAGCAGTAGTTTCTATGAACATGCAGGAACAATTACAGAGCAGAAAGGGAAATCCATCAAATTTAAATTTCTTTTCTTTCCCATTCCCATTTTGTTCATCCCTGACTTTCCCATCTGGTAGGAAAAATTGCTAAGCCACAAGGGCAAATATAGTGTCTTGTGAGAACCTAGAACCCAATACTCCAGTCAGAAACAAGAACTCTCCCCATCACACAACAATTGTAAATTACCTTCAATGACTTTCATGTGCCACCCTCAAATGGAAATCTCCAAGGGCAATAGCCTTGTTACAGTCTACCTGCGTTACACTGGAGGCCAATCAGTTTTTAATCCAATTTACACAAACCCTAATTAGAGATAGGCAAAGTTAATGAATTTACACTGACTGTGTACAGCAGTACAAGCAACATCAAAATCAAGTTCTAGACAAGCAACAAAATGAGCAACTGGAGTATATAGAGGAGCACCATTCAATTTACTCAAATTTCAATAACTTTTTTAATTATTTTTAACATTACGGAATATTCATTATTTACTTTTAGTTATCCAGGTTAGTATGCAGTTAACTATGCTTTCTGTCACACTACTATTCTTGATTTTTATTAAGATAATCCAGTACAGTTTTGTCTCATTCTCTTTTTGTGGGTCATTTCTCTGTCATTTCTTATGATTATATCTCTGAGCAAAGGGATTTTGCAATGAGACATCACTTTGATTGTTTTTGTGGGACATGATTGTGGTTTATTTTTTTCCATTATATTATGCTGAACACTTGCAGCTCCCTGCATCAGTTAACATTTTCTTAAAAAAAAAAAAGGGTTACCTGAAGTTTAAATAGCCTTCCAATATGCAGCACATTTCCACACAAAGGCTGCAAATCAAGAACCACGTAGTCAAGATTTTCCCCAATGTATTTAACAGATTAAACTAGAGTAATAGAAAGCAATAGGGGCTATTCAATTTTTCTGCAACTCAACAGTTTTTAGCAATATTGATGTTACTACGTGGTGCTCTTAATGTTGGAAAACTGCAGAGTTACAAAGCGCTGAAATATTTGGAGAACACACCTTTCTTCTGGATTAACAAAAAATTCAGCTATCTTAATCAAGATATTTAAGGGGGAAAAAATGTGGGAAAAGGAAGCAAAATTACTTTATCTGTTCTTTTCTTTCTCTCCCCGTTGATCAGCACTGACTGAAAGTTAATTAACTTTTAATTTCTGAGAAATAATGGATGTACAGTAATCTGGTCAACCTTGAAGCTTTGGTGGTGTGGTTAGAATTCATGGAGAAGCCTCCTCAAGAACCTCTGAAGTTTAAAGGTCTCATTACACATGAACTTAGTAGTTTGATTACACAATTAGATTTTGTAAAATGTTTAAGTTGTACTCCTCAGTCCAGATTCATTGCATTTAAACTGCACCAAAGTGCCATGCCTAGCCTCCAAGCCTCTTCCAGGCTTTCAGTGGTATACCACCAAAGAAAAACATCAGGCACAAAGACCTAGGTACAGTGTAGAAGACCTAAACCTGGGTGCTAGTGTGGGTAGCAACAGATCATCAGAGTTCCTGGAACGGGTATTAGGTCTTGCTTTGATGCTGGGAAGATAAAAATGATGCTTTGAGAAACATACTGTTCCTTCCAAAGAGAAAGAAAACAAACAAATGTTCTTGGTACTTCCCTCAATGAACTGAATAAGTGAGTAAGAACTTGCTGTGAGACAGCATTAACCAGCTGAATAAATATCCAAGATGATCATCTAGCCAGAATGATTTGAAAAGGGACACCTAAATTTAGTCTTCAGATAAACACTGATTTCATCTTCCTGTTTTGATATGAGATAATCTTAAACCAGCATTATTTGCAAACTTTAGCCAAGTCACTTTCAACTTAAATAAATAGAAGAGAAAGTCCACAATTGACTTGCCTTTGCAAGAACTTACCTATTTATACTTCAAACTGGAAAACAAAACTTTAAATCAGAGAAACTTCCTGTCCTATCTGCCACTGATTCCCCATCATCTGTTTATTATGCGTCATTTCAACATAAATGACATATCACAGATTTAACAATTGCACAGGTACAGTTCTGAAGAACTAAAGGAACTGGAGGAAACTGGAGGAATTATAGGAACTTGGAGAACCCCTTGGAAATGTCATGCTTCTGAAGCACCTCTCAGAGGTTTCTCTGAAGAAGAGAGAAATCTCCCCATTTGCTTGGAGAAGTAGGACATCACTAGCCTAAATCACCTGAGTTAACCTACTTGGTGTGATTTGACTCTAGTCCCTAGCCATCCCCCTTTTCCTTCTTACTTTCTCCAAGAAAAGGTTTGCATGACAGTTTGCTTCCAAAGTTGGATATGCAACACAAGCCACAGCCAGGACCATCTTACTAATCAATGCAAAGAACAGGCAAAGTTTTTTCTACCTCTGCAAATGAATAACATCTAGTCAAAACTAGCACATCAAGCTATGCTGGTTTTGGCTGGGATAGAGTTAATTTTCTTCACAGTGGCTATTATTGGGCTATGTTTTGGATTTGTGCTGAAAACAGTGTTGATAATGCCAAGATGTATTCGTTACTGCTGAGCAGTGCTTACACAGCAGCAAGGCCGTTTCTGCTTCTCACCCCACCCCACCAGCGAGGAGGCTGGGGGTGCACAAGGAGTTGGGAGGGGACACAGCTGGGACAGCTGACCCCAGCTGACCAAAGGGATATTCCAGACCATATGACGTCATGGTCAGCATGTAAAGTTGAGGGAAGAAGAAGGAAGGAGGGACATTCGGAGTGATGGCGTTTGTCTTCCCAAGTAACCCTCAGGCGTGATGGAGCCCTGCTTTCCTGGAGATGGCTGAACAGCTGCCTGCCAATGGGAAGTGGTGAATGAATTCCTTGTTCTGTTTTGCTTGCGCGCGTGGCTTTTGCTTTACCTATTAAACTGTCTTTATCTGAGCCCGTGAGTTTTCTCACTTTTACTCTTCCGATTCTCCCCCCATCCCACTGTGAGGGGAGTGAGCAAGCGACTGCATAGTGGTTAGTTGCCAGCTGGGGTTAAACCACGACACAAGCAGATGTGGGTACGAAGCAGATTCTGAGGCACATCTGCTTGATGCAGTTCTGAATACATTTGCTGACTCAAATCTTACTATCATAAAAGTCAGCCACTCCCTCAGAAATACTTAATGATCCTTACATATAGCTCTGAGTCCTTTTTATTACCGCTGTTATCCAGTTTTGAGAAAAGCTATTTTGCATATGTTTTGAATTCTCCAGCATTTATGTAACAGCCATACTATACCTTAAATGTATCCTCACTGTTGGGATTAAACAGCTGGTTTTTCCCAGATCCCAAAACAATAGGACCAGAAGCTTTGTTTTCTCCATAAGCGTAAAGGGATACTGTTGCTGTTGTGCCAGCTGTTTCAAAATCCCCAGTGACTACAGTAATCTTCCAGTCTCCTTCTGTAAAGTAAAAAATAAAATCAAAATGCTTTTATAACTGTTACTGATATGTAGCAAGTTACTTGAAAGATATAAATAAAAGCATAGTTTAAGCCCAGGGACTGTAACTACTATGCACCCAAAAGGTAATGATGGTGGGAAAGGTGACAGAAGATTGGTTAAATACATCATTCAAACTCACCTTAGGCAAGTTGTGTAACTTTAAAGATTTAGGAGGTTTGCAGCGTACTAAAGCTGGAAATATGAACACAGAGCTTAGTGAGATTTCTAGTGATAACCCTGTGGGTCATCACGGAAAAAGCCCAACTTCCAGAATTTGGATTATGACAACATGTATAACCAAGAAATGCAACAGGAAAAAGTATCAAAGTATCCCCATATAGTACAATTTCCTCTCATTTTATATTGACGTGACACATCAACAAGAGCTCTGTTTGCCTGGATGGAGGCATGACATTGAGATTAGCATGAAAAAAAAGATTTTGGAGAAAAGTCTGACGCTAGGCAAGGACTCTTTAGAAAACCATTTTATATAAAGCTTCCCTGATACTAAAAGGTCATCTCTGCTCCCACGCAATGCACACAAGTTATTTAAATAGCTGAAAGTAGCTTAATAAAAATCTTATTTTAAAAAAGAACAATTCATAATTGGAAAATGCATTTCTACAACTGAAAAGCTGGGCTCGCACACTCTCTGCCCCTCTTCTGATTGCAGCTTTTGCCTGTATGAAACAAGTTCCACTTAGTGAGTTAAATTCATTCGGTGCAAGGCAAACAACAAATGAAATACCAGCCCACAGTCATCTTATAAATAAATGCCACAGTGTACACTGCAGTTTTATTAATAGAAAGCTGTCTGGTAATGCCTGGATGAATTAAATCTGTTGTCTGACAGAAGTATTTACTTTGGGCCAGCCCCATTAATTCCTCAGTAATTTGCCCCACAAAGACTGAACTGGAGCAGGAAGTTTGACCTCCAGTTTTCCAAATTTTTTAGGTCTGGCTGACACCTGGTTTTAGAAGGTGATAGATTTTTTAATACCATAAATACACAGTTGGGAATTCAGAAAATAGCAACAGCTTATTTGGTCTGATCAATCAAATCTGGCCAGCAGGTCGAGGGAGATGATTCTCCCCCTCTACTCCGCTGTGGTGAGACCCCACCAGGAGTACTGCATCCAGCTCTGGGGATCCCAGCAGAGGAAAGACCTGTTGGAGCGAGTCCAGAGGAGGGTGATGAAAATGGTCAGAGGGCTGGAACACCTCTCCTATGAAGAAAGGGTGTTGTTCAGCCTGGAGAAGAGAAGGCTCCAAGGAGACCTTATTGCAGCCTTTCAGTACTTAAAGGGGGCTTATAACAAAGGCAAAGACTTTTTACAAGGCCTGTAGTGACAGGACAAGGGGGAATGGTTTTAAACTAAAAGAGGGGTGATTTACATAGGACATAAGGAAGAAATTTTTTACTATAATGGTGGTAAGACACTTGAACATGTTGGCCAGAGAAGCTGTGGATGCCCCATCCCTGGAAGTGTTCAAGGCCAGGTGGGACGGGGCTTTGAGCATCCTGGTCTAGTGGAAGGTGTCCCTGCTCATGGCAGGGGGGGTTGGAACGAGATGATTTTTAAAGATCTCTTCAAACCCAAACCATTCTATGATTCTGTAAAGTGAAACATCCAACTTCCACTAAAAATTGTCAGACTCCAGCTTGTAACAAACTCTTTTGTGCCTTTGAAAATTTGCATCCTCACAGCTTTCTCTATAGATCCTATTTCTTAACAAAAGAACCATAGTACCAGGCTACAAAAGGATCAACATCCATTAAAAGGGTGAAAAGCCTCTATACACTGAAGGTTGAAACAAAGAGCCTAAGGCAAGGGCTCCCTGCCCCATCGAAGAGCTCATTTACCAAAAAAAAGTCAACCTCTTCAGTTTTCAAAGAATATAATATTAATGCCTTAAAGACAAAGTTCCTTTGGACCATTTGGCTGGAAAATTCAATTTACAAGTGCTTATGAAGAATGGTGCAGACAAAGGGTAAAATACGACCCACTACTCCTCCTAAAAATTCAAAAGTCATTCAGAAACAAATATTCATTTTAAAGCAGGCAAAATGTATTTTCTTTTGGACTTGTTCATTGTCTGAATTGTACCTCAAGTGGTTTTGATGGCCTTTTCTATTCTATTATCCTCTCCAAGTATTTCGTTAAGCAATGCAGTTTTAAAACAATGCAGCTGGTACTCTTGAGACTGTATATTCTAGCCAGCTCAACTCCTGCCTCTGAAGGATAAGCGTAGTACAGTAAACTATTTTGCACACAAGTACAACTCTCAAGGTAAAAAAGTGAATCAAAATTCCCAAAAACATGATAAAAAAGAGTTTTGGTTTGCACTCCTCTATATTGATTTTGAGGCTTTTTCTTTTTCTGGAAACAGACAGGACTTCATGTTTGAAGGACAATGTGGGTCTAGGAGAATAATCCTAAAATTTCTAATCTCTTTGATGCCAGAAATTCTCATTGCATTCCTGCATGCTTCCAAAAAGAAACTGGAAACAGTAAGTATTACAAACAGGTAATTCTCATTCTCTTTGGCATAAAAACCTGGAATTTGTTCTGCTGAGGTAGAATACCAATAGTTCCTTAATGACTGAAGAGGAATACACATTGAGGAGAAAAGAACACAGAAAAACGTGTAATGAGGTGACTTTCATTTAGCATACATGGGGGAAAGGTGCAACCTGACATCAAGCACTTCCCTGGGGACATCAGAAAGAAGTACCTTACCACAGATGCCTTTCTAGAAATTTTCTTTTTTTTTTTTTCCTTTCTTTTCTGGAATATTAGAAACAACACAATACACTAAGAAGTTCTACTTCCCAGAAAAAGAATATGTTATATAGAATGAAAATTAGATTAGAAAAAGCTCACGGGAAAAAAGTAAGTGAACAAAATCTCAGATCAACCACTGAACCAGGAATTGGAGCAGTCCCTGTAGGTGTGGGATACACAACTTCAAGTCTCTTTCCCACTGTTCGATATTTCAGCAAGTAAGCTTTGTCAACGGCAAAGCTGACCAGCTCTTCTGGACAGCTTGAAGACATGTCTTTCACAGGGTCAGGATGAGTGTGCCGTGAACAAAATGCTCACTGCAAGACCAAGCCCATCTCCACTGAAGATAAGCCAGTTGGATATACACTTAGTTTACTCCTGCTCTTTGTCCTCTTTTGTTAGGCTTATGTGGCAATTTTTATCTGCTGCAACTTTTCCTGTATAACCAGACAAGCACAGCTTAAATGACACAGCGTAGAGATCCAGCTGCAGGTGCAGAAAGGACTAAGCAGACTGATTTGAACTATGTAAAGGAGGATCTTTAGGTGCCAGCATTGTGGAAGCGAGGCGTGCAGAAGAGCTAAGGCACAGAGTGATGAACAATAGCAAATGAATGCCTTCCAAAAAAGGCATAGGAAGGAAGAAGGGCAGAGAAACTTGTGATTCAAAATAAAGCTTATAGTAGGGTGGGATTTGAATATAATTCGTAAAATAACTGGGCAAAAAATTTTATCATTAACAACTTGTTAACAACATTAACATTAACATTAACAACATTTTCAAAGTTTCTCCAAACAGCTTCTAAATTATTGTTCAACCTACAGCATGAAGCACTCCTCACAGCTGAGAAATTGTTATGTGTTCTTAAGAAATGTAATTTAATCTGTGCTGGTTGCAAGGACAGAAAAGTCAAGCTGAACAAATATGAAATCACAGGTAAAACGGAAAATGAAAAACTAGTGGTGAGAACTATATAGTAACCAGTAGAAAGAATCATGATTTAAAATGTTAACTATAAAAAATTGAAATTAAGGTGAGATCAGGAACAAGTACTAGAAAAATATGAATTTTCAAACAAACACAGAGAAAATTAACATTATGAAAAGAAAAATGACAGAATAAAAAGAAAACATAACCAAAGTGATTTATTGTTTAAATTAAAATGTGAAGTTCAGAGTTCACTAAAATGTTCAAATAGTGTGCTGTAATTAATGCTTTAAAATAAATGTAAACGGCAACAAATGTGTAAAGCAATTACTTCTGAAACAGAAACAGTCTTCATTAAAGACAGAAGACTAGAGCAGCATTTACCATTTGCTGCTTCTTGCATTTTCAGCTGTTGATTTATTTGAAATTCTGCCAAAAAAAATAAAAGCTTTTAATAAAGGATCTATCCTTTAACATTAAAGAAAATGTCTGAAAGAAAAGACGAAAATGACATTCCGTGATTCTAGTCAATACAAGAAAACTTTCCTTCTCATTCATTCCCTCATTACCTCCTCACTAGCACCTATACCCGTTATACAATGCAAACACAAAGTGTATTATCTCAGAAATGTAACAAAGGGAGCTGCAAAACGGTTAATTCTGATATTTAAAGTGTAAATTCAGCCCAGATTTCTTCAGAGGAAAAAATTACAGAATACTGATCTTACTTCCATAAAGTTACAATAAACCTTACCTTGAGGGTACAGCTCAATTTCTGAATGAATTACATCTTGGGACATAAATGGAAGCCACCTAAGAATAAGAAAGAAAATAGGAAAACAGGTAGGAATCAATTTTTTCTCCACCATATTACTATATAACTGAATGATCCACAACTTATTTTCATACTGAATACACATAACAGCAAAGGGTCCCTACCTCTAAAATTTTAGTATTTGATTTGATAGATGTTAAAGTAGAAATTATTTGACCCAACAAAGAATTTTATTTGCGCAAACATAAGAGCTATGTAAGTGTAAAATACATCTGTGCCAGCTTAAGAGACTCGTGGCACGACTGTACTTAACTTGTATAGCTAAACAGAAGAATATGGCACAGAACATATTTTCAGTACTATGGATTGAGTGCTAAGTATCATTCGTAAGTATCTATTGCACTAGCTCTCAAAATCAAAGTTCAGTGTTATAAACAAAGTTGGAACCAAATATTGCTCTTCCTTATTCCTCCTACAAACTGAGGACAGATAGATGAGTCTGAAAAAGTACAAATTAAGGCAAACATTGGTTAGGTTTCTTAGTCATGATACTCTAGGCTATGGATAATTTTGAAACCTTTTCATTCAGAATATGGATTACCAACTCCTTTAGCTCCCTCCTGCTTGGTAAAAAATCAGCTGGTTTTCTACAGGGAAAAAGAAATCAGCAAGCTTCTGGGCTGTTGGTTTTTATTTACTTGGTCCACTTCCATGGACTCTCTAGGAATTACCTAAACCATTTAGTGTCCTATGAAGCCTGTTGGAATCCAGTATAAACTGGGCAGGATGAGTCCAGCGCAGCTTTTGAAGATTCCTTATTTTTTGTCTTGAAAACATCATCAGGCCAATTCATATAAGAACTAGTTCCTAAGAAATAAATTTTGTCTTATTAAACAACTACTTATGTATATCACTTCTGCTGAAATCTGACCACACAGGTATCTTCTGCAATCCTAAATGCTAAAAAGTATCAGTCTGTAACTAACAAATACTGTATAACTGAAATGGAAATTGTTGTTGGATGTTCAGAAACTAATATCAGTTTTTTAAGCCAGATAAAATGCTGATCTTTCCTTGGCTAAACGAGAAAAAATACAGCATTTTGTTCATACCCTGGATCATAAAATATCAGTGTAACATAAAGCTGTGAGGCTGAAGATTAATAAATTAGAGAGATTTCTGGAGAGCAAAAGCTTCCCCTCTCCTTGAATAGAACACAGTGTTTCAGCTTTACATTTTGGCCAACATGGAAGCTCCCCCTGAGCCCCACCACTGGCCTATTTTAACCCTTTTTCAGTGGCAGTGTTTCCTTGTAGAAAAGCTAGGAATGAAAAAAAACCTCTCTCTGTTTCTTGTTGACAGCGTCTGTCACTAATTTTGGCTGATAAACACCTGGTGTTAATTATCACAGAATTAATACAGCAAAGTGCCCTGACCTGCATTGTTCCTAAGCTGTGTTGCCCTGATGTACATCGTCCCTAAGCCCTGTTATCCACTGGAGGACCGCTGTGACACAGAGTTGATTTTTCAGGATTGATGTAGGCAGCTGGCCTGATTTCTCTGTCGAACTTCCATTAGGAAATTTTACCTATATTTTTTTTAGAAAGGTAGCAACCACAGCTAGCAACAAGAGCTGGTCTGCATCCAAATCTATTCCAGAGAAATCCTCAGTCTTATGCTACTATTTAAAAACATGTTACTGATTGAAGAATGATCTCTGTTTAGAGAGTTTTATCAAGGTGAGAGACCACCTTTACTCCTGGTTTTGAGGATTTGATACCAAGAGCTGCAAGAAGCTGTTCAAGGTTATGTAAAAAATTCCTAAAAATCCAGACAAAATAAGTAGGCATCCTGCATTTATTAAATATTATTAATTAAATGTTATTAATTAATAATATTAATTCTAGTGCCTTGTCACATTGTTTCTCTATACTTCCTTCATTTCACTTGAATGATGCACATACCCATGAGATAGACTGCAAAACGGGAAACTCCAAATGTGGGATTACCATAATATTTTTCCAAACATGCAAACCACAATGTTTATCAATTGACTTTTAGGATGCTGGTTTAATAACTTAAATGGAACGACCACAAAATCACTCTGACTTTTGGCATCACATTTGTCTCTCTGGCAATGCTGTTGTTCATAAAGAGGGTGAATGCTACTTCTGGATGGCCAATGTGTTTTCTTTCCCCTTTAGAAATACACTTAATTTAGAACCCTTTTGTGTGCTTTATCTTTCCTTCCTGAATAGGTAAGTCACACTTGTAGCACTGATCCTTGCAAGATAAGGCTGCATGTACCATCTAGTAAAACAGCCACAATATAAGCATTTAACCTTTGCTATGGACCATACAGCATATTAACTCAAGCAATCTGTTCTGGAACAACATGTTTTGCAGCTTTTATGAAACTGCAAAATAATCCAAATTTGTCTTTCCCTGGGAAATTAATATATAGTACATTGATTGGCATAAAACTGTTAGTGACACATATTTAAGAATATTTAAGAACATTTTTGTAAAAACTACCTTTCACAATTGAAAACATACTCCGAGTTGTTCTCAGCTTCTCTGACAATGACTTTATCACAGTACCAATACTGGGACTTGGCACCAGCCTCACAGCGCAACAGCACCTTCTGCAGTTCTCCAAGAGATACAGCTTCCACTTCAAAAGCATTGACCTAGAAGACAGAGGAGGCAGCGCTCCGCAATTTGCCACCACTAAGTCAGTCTGAAAGTTGAAGTATTTTAAAAGCCTGATTAACTCTTACAATGTACAAAGTTTCCCGCTGTTTTTAATGACAGCTGGACTGTATTCAAAGCGTTTAGATCTGAAAAGTTAAACGTCTTTTGATTGTGTATGTGCATAAATGAGAAAACACAACTAAAATCAGACTGCAGTAATAATCCCAAATAAATTGTTTTTTCTGCCATCATCCAAAAAGC
>VYZV01034581.1:185339-223139 GCA_013401275.1 Pandion haliaetus | reverse complement strand
GAAGCGGCCACGGTCGCCGGGGGAAAGGGGGCTCGGCCAGGCCGGAGGGCGGGCGGCTCTCCCCCGCACCCCCCCTCCCTTCCCGGGGCCGTTGCCGCGGGGCGGGGAGGGCCGGGGGCCTGTCGGGCGGGAAAGAGGCCGGCGTGTTCTGTCAGACCTTGGCGCCCTTCGGGCCGTGAGCTCTTTGTCTCGCCGGGGCTCGGTCTCCGGCCAGTGCCGACCGCAGTGGCGGTGGTGGGCACTGGGGGGAGAGAGCTGCGCCGGCGGGGAAGCGCAGCAGCTTCTCGAGCGACAAGGCGACGGCATTTTTTGGTTTTCTTGCCATTTCTCGCTACTGTTCTGCCGCTGAACCTCACAATAAGGGACACCTCCGCAAGCAGCGGGTGCCATTCCGCGGACTGTATAAATTCGCAAACGCTTTGAATTGCGAGGTCGCCTTTAAACAGTTGTTTTAGTAGTGGCTCCTCCCTACAATTTAAATTGCATGTTTCCAGTGAAAAAACCCAAGATCCTTATCGGCTAGGTAAGTTTTATGCAATTGTAATAAATGACGTTTAGGCGAGAGCATTTCTGGGGCATGAGGAAAAGTCTAGCTTGGTCTCCAAGACAGAATCCAAGGAAAAGAGTTCAATTTTATAATGCATGTAATCCTTTTGGATAAGAAGTGACTGAACACACACCCTCACCCCTGCTCCCAAGTCTCAAGTTTATCACAGCACCGCTTGTCAAAGCATTATTGCGGCTGAAAGGCACTCTGTTCAATAACAGTATCCTGGAGCCCAATTTTCTCTTACACTTTCAGATATAATCCTGGTCCTGTCAAAGTCACCATCAGATTCATTTTCTGTGATGGAAGGATTTCATTAGTTTCCTGCCTGGTCTTGGTCCGAAGGTTAATTACTTTGGAAAGTCAAAAGGAAGATTACTTGGCACCCACGAGTTATCTTAAGCTGCAAACACTGATTCAGCTAGATCTGTTACTGTCATCGCTCCCTCTTGTTTTTTTCTTCTCTAGGTGAAACTTATTTTTCCCCTGATCTTCTCCATAGCCCCTATTTTCCCAGTATCCGCCTAGGCCGTTCCCAGTGTTCTTGCTTAGGCTTTGGGAGTGCGGACTTATGGCACAATTATTTGTGTTCAACACTCCTTTCACGTATATCCACATATAGTACTTGTAGAAGTGTACTGTCAACACATGTTCATTTAGTCACCTCTTGTACTTCCCTCAACCTTCTCACCTTGTTGCCTACTCCAGCTCGTCGTCACTGCCCTGCCCATGTTGTCACAGCTCATGCCTCCTACTTCCAGCGAGGTGCACCCAGCTGTCTTCATACTGCTCCTCCAATTTGTCCAGATCAAATTCCAGTCATCACCTCTGAAGTGCTTGCAATCCTTCTTAGCTGCTATTTCTGGACAGTGCATTCAGCATCGCAATATCCAGGTAGAGCAATTCAGCACTGTGTAGTCACAGAGGTGAAAATACCACCCTCTGCTTTTACAGAAAGCATGCTGCCTCTCATGCGGCTTGGTCCCTCTTGGGCCAGAGGCCACTGTGACAACTGTCTTAATAATACAGTTCATTCCTATGTGAGCTCCTCTTACCCTGGGGTCTTCCTAGTCTTTGTATGGCTGGTTTGGTGGGAGAGATAAGCAATGCATCCTGAAGTTTCTCCAGGCACAGACAGGTGACGGCTGGAACTAATGCCAAATCTCAGCTCTGAAACATGTTGCAACAGCAGTAAGTCTTTCAAAGTGTCACCTGTCAGAGGAGGAAGCCCACAGTGGCTTGATGCGGCTCAAAGGATCCGAGACAGGAGATCCAAAACTCTGTGAAAGAACAGCCTTTATCTCAGGGACAGGCTCGATCCATGAATAAACAAGCTCAACACAGACACCAGCCTGCCTGGCTCTCCAGTAGAAAACGCACTGCTGTCTCATGTTTTCCCAGAGACACATTTCAGGGAAATAAGCATGAAGAATTAAAAATCAAATTTAGCTTTAGCAGCCAGTCAGCATTAACCCTGTTGTTGCTCTGTGTAGGGCAGAATGGTTGTGCTGAGAGCACGCTTGTTGGCAGGTTCATGGTGAGTTGCAGGCAGGCACAGACTAAAACTGCAAGGAAGGGAATCACAGGATTCTGCTCCAAAAAAGGAGACAGCCCATGGCTGAGATTGAGTACCCTCATTAGAGGAGCGGTTCATTACCAGAACTGAGACCCATGCTCTTCCCTGGCTGCATAATAGGCTTTATCTTTAGAAGAAGCCTCTCTGCAGACAGCTGAGGTGTGCAAAGACAGTTTGTTCCTGTCTTTTGCAACTGCTTTCACTAAAGAGACAGGATTTCTCTAGCATGAAGTTTACTTAGCATCAGTAATAGTTAAAAGAAGTGAAACAACCTCAATGTCAAAGATGGCCTGTTGCCAAACAAGGAGGGCTGGGCCTGCTGCTCCCTATGCAAGCAGCAACACTAAACTAAGTTGTTTCCAGCAGATGGCACAAGTGCTTGAGCTGCTTCAATTGCTGCTCTCAACAGTAAGGTACCTGCCCTCAGGTGTCCCGGCTTCTTGCACAGGAAAAGTGATCCTGAGATTTGTAGCAAAATATTGTATTTATATTGATAAATTTTCATTCAGAAATAAAGTCCTGATGAGTTGCTCAATTTTTGTATTTTTTTTTCGCTCATTTTTGTTGAAAGCAATAGGTCTCAGATGCTGTGGATACCAGAAGCAAACAGTTGATGGCACTGCGTGATCACTGTCCTTGCAATTGATGTCTCCCTGGCTACCCAGCAGGGTTTCTCTGAAGGAAAAGGGACAGTGTTACACTTTCATGCTGTAGGAAAAACAATCACGAAATGTAATCGTTACCCATTACGTGCATTTTATTTCTCGATTCTTCTGTTACTCATTTTCTTTATCTTCTGCTCTGTGTATGACAGTCTATAGCCTGGACGTTTCAGTGTTCTAGAGCTAGATCTCACAGATCACTAAATAATGTATTAGGTGATGGATCCCAAATGGAATTAGCGCAGTGGTTTATGACAACTATCACGGCTGCCCTGCTGGAACTGATGACTGGGATGTCCAGCAGAAGTCTGGTTAGTATATTAAGAATTTCATCATCTGACAGTGCTGGTTGTGGTGCTGCTTTGAATTGTACATGGCAGATATGCTGAGGAGGCTTTTAAGGAAGCAACATGGAACACAAAAAAGGAAAACAATCAGTATTTTTTTCATGACTATTTCTGCAATAGGAAATAAAAAAAGCCCCAAGGGAAGAATTTCTACATTTCATGTCTATCTTGTATTTTCTCTGTACATATGCTGCTTGTAACATTACAGACAGCTGTGATGAAGTTAAAACTAGAATTAGGTTAGTTAGAATTAAATTTACAACCAAACTGGGATCAGGGATAAACATCTTGCATAGGATAGAATTAATATTAGCATTATTGTTAACTTTAACTAAAGCAGCATTTAAAGCAGAGAGCAGCAGGTTTTCCTCATGGTCCCTGCCAGCTAAATGCTAGACTAAATAATACTTTGTTTGGGCATTTTTCAGTTCTTTCTTCTGTCCAAGGAATGAAAGTGGTTTAGTACAGCTTTTCTATTAAATGCAATTTGGATTGAAGTCAAACAGCTATTTTAATTTGAAGGTGTTTAAAGGTCCGAAGGTGACTTTAGAGAACACAGTTAAGAGCATAATTGCAAAGAACAAAGCAACATGTAAGAAGTAACTGTGGGGGCATGAAAATATAAATTACCTAAATAGTATAAAATAGTATGATGGGAAATATGGGTAGAACAAATGTCTTGGATGGGATAGGAATTCAGCTCCAGGAATGCAATTTTGGCAGTAGTGTCCCAAACAGAGAATGCTATTTCTGGGGAAATGCACTGAACTCTGGGTCATGAATTAAGCTCAGGTAATTTATGTTTGGCTCATAAATAGTGGCAGTACAAAAACCAAGCAGAAACAGAACAGAATATATTGCTGCAAATTTTGTAGCTGTTGAGACCTGTAGAGTTGTACATCTGATGCCAGGTAATGCCTAAAAAGAATTCAAGCCAAGGAACACATAGCAAGCCCTTTAAAGCTGCCAACTCAACGACCTTAAAGAAATCCAGTTTCAAAGCAGCATGTTAAGAGAGGTTTGAAGAGGTAATTTCCCAAACCCTGATCTTTATTTATTAGCTGTTTCTGACAAGCCCTAAAGAAAGACAAATGTCTTGATCTTTTGAAATTGCATGGCAAATGTTCATTTTATAGGAAAATCTGATCTTTAGGAAATACCAGTACTATTCCATTTCCTGATTTCTCATTCTTTTTCTCTCTTGGTATTTAATACCAGTCTGCTGTGCAGCTCTTCCAAGCCAGTGTCAGTTCCAAGGCTTGGCTGCCTGGGGCTCGCAGGGCTCCAGCTTCCTCCCAACCAGCTACCTTCCAGATGCCTTTGAAGTGTGATTTCTGCTAGAAAAGTAGGTATGGAAGAAATATACCTCCATGTTGTAAACAGAGTGAGATCTGTTAAAGTTTTGATAATGTTTCACTCCTTGGTGGGTGCAGGTCAGCTGGACTTTTTCATGGGGAGATGCAGCCGAAGAAGAAACCTCCATTTGGCAGGAGGATGGATCCCTTTGGGGTTTGGTGAGATCAACTTAGACAAGTCTAGGCTCTTTATGGCAAATATGGGAGAAACCTCTCCCTAATACATGGAGTGGTAGAGCTCCTTCTTTGGTATAAAGTATAGGGGAGCCTGGCATGATGTTTTCTCTCTGGGGAAAGGCAGCTTCTCTCACAGCAGTATGTATCTGTTTCAGACCATACTTCAAAGTCCAGCCTGGGCTTTTGGTGTTTGCTTTGCTCCTTTTAAATAGGAACTATCTGAAGACCTAAAAATCTGAAGCTCAAAGAACTATACAAGCTGACTGGAACTCTGAAGAATTTCTTTATAATTACAATAAATGCATGAAAAATATAGCCTTCATCTTGTGCAAACCATGACTTTCAAAAAAGAATTTACAGCATAGGGTGGAGTTTTATCTGCTCCTAAGTAGGATAACAATTTCCCTCCTTCCATTTCTGCCCCAAAGCTGAAATTCCAGTGTGCAATGAATCAATTGCAGAAGAGGACATGACCGTTCTTCCACCTCCCCACAAAAATGACTCTCAAAAACTTCATTTTTCTCTGAGGAGTCAGGGTGAGAGCTCTGAAGTAGCACATCTCCAACTGGATATCTGTTTTTTATTCTGGTTTGTGATTCAAGGTGTCTTTTTCTTAATAAGCACCTACCATGAGACCATTAATAGTTTTAACAGTCCACAGCTTCCAAGGAAATGCTTACGAGCAGTCAGAGCTGGAAAATCATTTGGAGGATGGCATAGGCCTGATAAAAGGATTAGTAAATCACAGCACCGAGAGCTGTGAGTTCAGTTTTGTCTGACACTGGCACTAAGGATTATTTCTTATATTCAGTGCTCTTAATTGCTTTTTCTCCCCAGAAGTTCTATGTGCAGCTCTGGGATAGGCTTTCTAGAGCTTTCCCAAACAAACTGAACTAGATTTCTTCCTAATTTATATTTAAACTCTGGTCCTTACAGCAGACTCTTGTATTTGAGGTATACTGATTGGACTGATGAACACAGAGGGTATGGGGTGACACCTTCTCTCACTTCCATCATGGCAAAAGTAGAATATTTTTGCAGAATAAAACTGCGAACAATTCCAACCTAGCTCTACTATTCCACTTTTCTTGGAATTGTTCCGTCTGTTTCTCTGAAAATGAAAGTCTGTTTTTGCTCCTGCCACCTGCTATTACCATATGAAAAAGCTGTTTTGTTATAATGAAGGTACCATTTCTCCCAAGGGCAAACTAAGGACATTTCATCACACTGATCTTCCTGAAATTTCAGTAGCCAAATTCAATATGTTACTGGATTTGATCTACTTTTTCACAAAGCTGTAAAGCCTTTCAGGGAAATCTCAGGTTCTGTCTGTGAGTATTTACAAAACAAAATGCCATCTCCCTGCCGAACTGTAAGACAGTCTGATACGGCAAAACAAAAAAGAGAATCCAAAGCCAAGGTTCACTTTAGCTTTGAGGCTTATCTAGTGACAAGCATTTGGAAACCGGGGTATGATTTCCAAGCACAGACCACGTTTTTATACCAGGCACAAGTGAAGAACACTGTGACCAAGAGGTTTCTTCATGGCGACCTCTTGATGTGAGCTATGGTGGACAGATGAGACGGCCTGAGGTTTGTCTTCTGTGCAAGCCAGCTTTTTACAGATTCACTTGTGCTTTTTAAGAAACAATTTAAACTGCCCTTTGACTGCAGGAGAAACTCTCTAAATGAGTCATCTTTGACACCCACCTTTTAATGAACCCCTTAACATTATAAGCACCATTCTCCCAACTGTGAGTGTTAGTTCCACTTTCCAGGAGGAGAGCAAGAAAAAAGTCAGTGGGCTGATCATGGGCCACCTGAGTTTCCTCAGCAGGATTCCTAGGCAAGAATCAGGGAAAATCGATCCTCTTCTTAGTGTTTGTACAGATAAAAAAAATATAACCCACCAGAGCGTGTACTCTGGAGAACACAGGACACCCAGGAGTTTAATATGCCATCAGTTTGACGTTGCAGGCCTGGATGCACTGCAGGAGATACCCAGCTGGCTGCCCAAAGGCTTTGGCATGGGTAAGAGCAGCTGGGTCTGCTGTGGGTCACCTGCTGGACTTTCAGCTGTGCCTCAGGTCACCTTTTCAGAGCAGTGCAGATACAAACATGAAATCAGAAAAGATTGTCACAGTTACATAGGTACTTTCAGCACTGTATCATTTCTCCTGGTAGCCTGGCATTGTCCTTGGCTAAGATACACTTTTTCCTCTGCCCAGGGTTAATAGGTGTCAGCAGGGATGAAAAGGAATAGGCTGCATTGAAGGCTGAAAAGAAGACATAGCTGAATTTTTGCTCAAATTCCCAGAAAGCCACCAACTGTCACCAGATATCTGGCCAGGATGCTACAGCTGATCTGAGACTATCCAGGTTCTCAAAAACACACTAGGAGTGTTACTTCTTTTTTGACTCCTTTAGGTTCTTGCCTAAGGTGAATTCTGCAGGAATAAGGATTGGGGCCCATAACAGCCTGAGGCTTTCTTGAAAATCCCAGCTGAGATTTCCCAATTCATATTAAAGATCTGCCTGGTTCTGCAAAAGATCTTTATTTCAGGCCTGACTCATTTATCAAATACTCACAGATCAGCTAAATGCCAGGACAGTACTTGGGAACGTATTAATGCGTTTACCCTTGGATTGCCAAAACATTATCTAATTATCTATGTTAATGCCAGCTGCCTTGGAACACAAAAAGCCCTTAATAAAGAAGCAACTGTGGTGAAGAAACGATGAAATAAAAATAGCAGAAGATGGCTCCCTAAGCTGGGTAAGTTTGAGATGCAAAGGGATAACAAAACTATCATAAAGGCATACCCAAACATTTCGCAAACATAAATATATCAAGGAATGAAGTAATATGTAGCTGTAGCCCCAGGCACTAAGACAGACTGTGGGTTTTTTGTTTTAAATAATTTTTATGCCAGATTTCTTGCAGGAAGCATTGCAAAACTGCCATGAGCCCTGGAACAACAAGTGCTACCAGCCACTAGCTGTCCTAGAGCTGCACTCAGACCTGCAACACATCAGCTGCGGACAGAGGACAGGCAAACTCAGCGGTGCGGGAGAGAGAATATCTCTTAGCAGACTAACTGATTTGGCTAGAAAACAGGGATGAGATTTTTGAGTGCGTATGCCCTTCTTTAGGCCTTGTGATATTGTAGCTGTGATGGTGTGAGGAAATAAGGAATCTGGACAGATGGATCTGAAGGAGAGCTTCTGCATCCCAAAGTTGGTCTTGTTTCATTTGTTATTGCCTTAAACCGGGGTACAGCAACACTAATACCACAACAGGAAAGCAAAGTGAGTTGGGCAAGCCGACATTAATAAGATCCTCAGAATACCAATATGGAAGAGCAGAAGACAAGTATTTCTGCTCATCATGCTGGTGTAACCATGTGATCTGCATGTGGTGGATCATATAAAGGTGCAATGTCAAGTTGCTTTTCTTTTCCTGTTCCTCTTTGTGGTTTAGTGGCTTTGCTCAGCAAGCTGCAATGATCTAAGTTTCTATACACACATACACTGTTCTGTGTACCCACTGTTTCTCCCTTCATTTAATTGCTTTGCCATAATGTTCAGAAGGTTTTATGATTCTGCATACAACCCAGGAAAAAGTTGTGAACAGCTCACTAAGAGGAAAGAAAAAGAAAATGGCTCAAGCATGGCTCATGGTCCTTCCACACAAAAAATGTTTTAGAAACAAACACCTTTCCAACATCCTGATACCCACAGGGCTTCCCTCAACCCATGTTTAACCTCCTCTACAGCTCCCATTCTTGGCTAGCTCTTCTCCTCTGAACAATCTTTATGATGATTGACTGTATCTCTGCTTGTATGAAGCCTTCTGCTATACTGGAGTATTGTGTTAGGGCTCCCATGTTTCTCTTCTCCATTTTTTCCTGCACACAGGCTATGCCGTTGTACGAACCAAGCAAAATGGCTTTGCTAGACATGCAGAGTGCATCAGTACTGAGTGAGCACGGCAGGTCCTTCCTTTTTGGGGTCTGCCTGATGGTCTGCACACGTACCCTGGGACTGCTCTGGATGTAACCCTAACACATGGTTGGGATTTTGGGGTGCTCAGAAACCCTGGGGAAAAAGCCTCAAAAGCTCACTGCTCCAATCCCTGCTCTAGGTACACTCCTACACATAAGCACTGATTTTTTTCTGATTATTAGGGAAATGAAGAAGGCTGTGGTCCTGTGACACACCCCAGTCTGCCTCTTTCCTGGATCTTCTGGACTCACTTGCCATTCAGTTGCTATTTCTTCTCTGTCAGAGCAGTAATTCAATAACACATACCAGGAACAAGCCAACATGTCCAATAAGGGAACAGAAGCAATTTAATGTGATTCATGATCAGTCACAACTAAGCAACAAAGCTATTTTTTTGGCATTCATTCCTGGGAGTAAGGATTCAAGAAAACCATATTCTTGATTAGATTCAAAGAAAGTAGAGGAGTCTGCAACCTACTCACAGACAGAAAGGAAGGCAAACGAATCCAGGACACCATTTTTGTAAGTGACCCACTGCATGGCTGGATGAGGAGAGAGAAAGGGTTGTGACCTAGCACCGTGGTGCTGCCACTTGTCTCCTCCAAACCTTTCCTGCCGGACGGTATAAAAAATTTCAGGAGACAAGGCTGGATGTGATAGTACAAGATTTTTTAAGTACTCTGATCTCATGCTTCCTTCCCCTTGAGTACATCAGCTACTAAGCACAGTGAGACAGAAATGGCTGTCTAAAGGGGTTCTGGAGGCAGGAAGGTTGCATGCAGGCATCTGCCCTCCATTCTGGTGCAGAATGGGTGGTGGCATTTGTGCTTGGCAGGTCCTGAGGATGAGTGTGAGAGGACTAATGAGAACATCAGGAAGAAACCATCTATTAATGCTTCTCTTGGTAGGAAAATCCATCGTGTCCTTCTCCAGTTCCTTCTAACTTACTTACAACTCAGTGACACTAGGTGACATTTTTTATCAAGCCTGTGAGATAAATCATTGCCCAGTGAGGGAAATGAGCTCAGCAACATTTATAACAGTGTGGGGTCTCATGAAATCTTAATTTAATGACCTTTGAGTAAGAATAGAGGCAAATCTACACCACTGTCAAGAGACCATATCCTGTCCTGCCTGGGAAACTGACTTAGTCAAATCCTGTCATTTGCATCTCTGACTGTTCTGAGCCTGTACTGCAAATAGGCCCAGGTCTCAAGTGGTCCTCTCCTTTAGTCTAATGGAAGTGCATGGAGAACTCATTTCTGCAGCCAAAGCTACAGGCAGAGGGATAAAGGCTTTGTCCCAGGGTACAGGCACTGCTGGTGAAAGAGCCATCAGTAGTCAGGACTGCCAGGCACAGGCTTTTAGCTGGATGCTGTAATGCCATCTAAAAGCACGCAGGGAGAGGAGCAGGACAGGCTGCAGTCTTGCTCTTCTGCAGCTTGTCTGTGACCATAGGAGCCACCAAACAGGACCTGTTGCAGCATTAGAAAACCACATGCACCTGACAAAGCTGTCATTTTGCACCTCGGTCCTGGGGGAAGGCCTATGGTGGGCAGGAAGGCAGCCAAGCCTCCATCTATGCATGATGTGATGGCCCCCTCACAGTGCCTAGGAACCTCCTGTGGGCACGTATAGCCCTGCAGTTAATGGCATTAACACAGGCAATAATTATAATAGATCAGGATGCTGTCCTGGGAACTGCACCCTAAAAGCCCAGCAATGACAAATTTACACTGCAGCTGCAACAGATCATATAACCAGAAGGTAGCAAGACAAAGTGCAGTGTGGGTTCTTGAGCAGGTCATCTCAGACTGCCCAGGCTGTTACACTCTTTTAGTCTTCAGAGGACTAGTGTCACTATTCTTCATAATATGTTCCTCTGATGCTTCTTTATATGCCCACTTCTTTATATGGCCATACCTCTGTGGTCTTCTCTGCACGTAGATCTAAACAATGGAAGAAGTCAGAAGAAACACCAAAGAAGCTGCGATGCCACCATTCCTGTGATCATCATTTTTTGACATATCTACCGTCAGTTATGGCTTGCTTGTGCTGGGTTTTATCCAAAACTATGGGAATAAGATATTCCTCACCAGAGGGAACACACAGTGCAGTTTAGGGTGCAATGCAGCACATGGGGTGGTCCAGACTGGCAGGGGACCATCACTCCCTGTTCAGTTGTGTGGCTTTTGCTGTAGTGAGACATTTCTCTGGTCCTGGGCAGAAGGCAGCCCCACCGACCAACGAGCCTCTCGCCTGCGAGGAAGCAAAGATAAAGCATTTGATGTTGGCTCTGCCCGGTGACAGGGAGAGGAGTGCTCCTCAGAAGTGGAGAGCTGGCTTTGCCAGAAAACTGAACTCCTGGGTGGTGGGACGAGGCTGTCAGGAAGCCTGGCCAAATGTCTTAGAGAGCTTGTGACGTGGCACTGCCTCGCCATCACACACACACCATCTGCCACCAGCTCTCCCCAAGCACAGCCTGAACGTGGAGCTGCTCTGCAAAGCAAGGCTGCAAATTAGCTCAATGAGAAGGAGGCCAGTAACAAATGCCACCCCACGCAGGAGTACTGACTGCGGTCTGTGAAATGTGGCAGGAGAACTGTACAGCATCCTGCAAGCGCCGGGCCCTAAGCATCTCCCACGGCTGAAGCCAAGGGCTGCTCAGTCGGCCCAGCACACAGCGTTCACATAACTGCCATCTCCATGGGGCAAAACCGGCTTCACCTTCTGTGGCTTTCTCACTGCCAAAGGTTTGAAGAAACCTTCAAAAAGAGAGGAGGCAGCTAGGGCTGTGCTCTGGCTCACAGTGACATAATTAGCTCTGTGCTGCCTTGGTGTGGTGTAGCACGTACATGTGTGACCCCTCGCACCTTGGTTAGCTGGAGCAGGTTTGGAGCACAACCCTCCTGCTAGCAAGGGGTCTATCAAACTGCTGATTCCTCTGCTGACCTTGCTCGTCTTCTGCAGGCCAGATACCCCTGGTTGCCCTATGAGACGCCGCAGGACTGAGTCTGCCTTCTATTCACACCATGGTGAAGAAATACATACTGGTCCCTCCCACGGGTGCACAAGAAAACTTGGAATTGGTGTTTGTTTTCTATAGGGCCAGTCTCCCACACATGGTCTATTGCCTTCTTTACTGCCCAGTACAACTCCCCTGGAGCTAGAGGAATTTGCTATTTTAAGAGGAAACAATTATTGATGAACACTAAGGGTGTCACAGATTTTACTCTCCCCCGCCCTCTCCCTTTCCTCTCCCAATTTTCTTGCTGTTGGAGACAGCCATCTGCTCTGCCTGCCCTGGGGCTCAGCCCTTGGGATAATAATATCTCCAAGCAGTCCTGAGCACTGGGAAGCCGTGAGCGAGTGGAGTCTGCAAGCACCATGATGAGGAAGCCTCGTGGGAACTGAGTGAGAAAATAGCAGGCCCAGCCTAAACATCTTGGAGCACTCCCATCGCTTGGGAAGCTGAGACCAGCAGCAGAGAGAAGCTGCTCTGGGTTATCACTGCTGCACACGGAGCAAACCTGTGCCAGGCATCTCTCTTTATTCCCAGGCTGCTTGGCACCTGTCTCCCACCCAGCTCCAATTCAGAGACTTTGCAAAAAAAGAATGCCAATCTTATGAAGTGCTTACTAGTGAGTCCTTTCCCAGGAAGGAAAACGTGGCTTTATAATGCAGCTCCTATTCTCTAGTGTTTTACAGTAATCAGATGCAGCCTGACAGCACCCTGACAACTTCAGCAAAGCCCGGAGCCATGCTGCAGTCAGCAGAAGCTGGACAGAAGGAGCTGGCAGCTGTCAGATTGCCCCTTGCCTGTCCCTCTGCGAACTGGGATTCAAGTGCAGCTGCATGAGGCTGATAACACATTGCATTGCTTTGTGTACACACTGCAAAGCAGAAGGCATCAAGCGCCCAGACTCTTCCTATCAAGAGGCTGGAATGTCAAGTCCACCCCGGCTAGCAAAATCAATTCCTTCCTGCCCTTGGGCAGGGTGAGCTTAACAGGCACTGCAGTGGTCAGGTAGCACAGGCAAAGTTGGCTTCTTGCAGTGCAGGGTTGCGTTCCACCATCCAGGGCTTTTCCCCTCCATCCTCAGGAAACATGACCATGCTCCACTTTTTCTCTGAGAACTTACTTCTTTCTCCCTGCAGTGCTGCAAGCCTTTAGCTAATGAGACATTCCTGCTCTAGAAACTCTGAAGAAGAAAGCAAAATGTTGCCAACTTTCTGTGAGGTTCCTTTACAGGGAGACCAATAAAGCACAGGAATAGATCTGATCTGCTAGAAAGTAGGACTTTTTACTCCCTAGAGCTTGTTCTTACTGCCGTGGAGCTAGCTGCAGCATGGTGATCCACCCACACCGAGGAGCATGGTGGAAACAAGCCCAGAGGCAGGTGGAGGATGCCCAGCCCTGGGTCAGCAGTGGCCTGCTACAGCAGAGCTCCTGGAGTGCATGCAAAGGGCTTGATGCTACTGCTCTGTTCATGATCTCCTGGTGGGTTTTAAAGCAGGGCAGACATGCATTAACTCCGTTTCTCTTACCCTCCTGCCAGGTATGTGCTGTAAGTGCTGGAGATCACTTTTGTAAATGGTTAACCTAAACAGAAAGGAAAGTTTATAGCAAACAAGAAGAGGTGACATGGTGTGAGCCACAAACAGCCTTTTAAAGAGGGACCTGGGAGGCTGGGAGCTTTCTCAGCTAATAATCCAGGCTGAATGGGGTCCTAGTGAGGTGGGGATAGGGATAGCGCCGCAGCTCCACACCTGTACAGGGCAGGGTCCTACAGCCCACCTGGGCTCCCTGGGGGAGGCATCTACATAATCCCATGTTTACAAAATGCCCACTTAGTGCTGGAGCTGGGCACATTGGGATGACTGCCTTTGCCAGCGAAATACACTCGCTCAGGGTGACAAACTGCCTGCAGCACTGCACAGGCATGTAGGACAGGAAATCAAGGAGAACAAATATCCTGTTCAAATACCAGAGGACAGCGTGTAATTACCTGAGCTGGGAGCCAGCCAGGACTCCAGGAGTAATACTGCTGCAAAAGCAAAAGAGCCAAAAAGCGGGAGGGAGGGAGGGAGGGAATGAAGGAAGGAGGTGGGTACTGAAGAACCAGGTGCAGAATCTGACTCTTTTTTTAGGAAGGCAATAGCACAGCATCTCTGCACTGTGCCCCTCACTGGGGCTTTGATCCAGCATGGATGGAGAGAGAGAGACGTAGCCCCCCAGCATGCCTTCCACACCCTGTCTTCCCCAGCCACTCCACTGCCCTGCAGAGCTGGGGATCTGCCTAGGGGATGCTATGGCCCAGATACTCCTCATACCATCCCTCACTGCTGTGACCCAGCTATAGCCCCTCGTGCTAGAGTCCACAGGAGCTCTGCTGGCCTCTTGGCACTGGGCCATTTTAGACCCTGTGCCAGTCCCAAGGTTTTTGCAGCCCCACCTGAACGCTGCTGGAATGGTACATAAGGACTTGAGCTCAAACCAGCCCCAGAACCTGTTGAGGAAGATGTAGATGTGTTAGAGCAATGCACCACAACATACTTCAAGGACAGAGCAGGGAGTTGTAGCCTTCAGCTGGTGGTAAGAACTCACTGTCACAGGAGCAGCGTCAGGAAAACAGTGCTAAGGGCTGTGGTGCTTGCAGAGATCGACCCACAGCGGTTTCAGCTTCATGTCTGTGACCTTCTTCAGAGCTGGATGAAACCCGCTGAATTCAGACTTCTCCAGACGCTTCAGGGCTGTCAAGCACTGGGTCAGGCTGTGCTCTTTAACTCACTAGCTGACGCTACGGGCTTGATGCTGGTCTGATGTGTGTGTGCATCAGGAAAGTGGCACAGCACGTCTCTAATCAGGATATAAACCTTCCTGTTTTCTGAGGGAGGCAGTGCTGGAGTCTTTGCTGAGGAGCTTTTTCAAATTGGACCAAGCCCTCCTGGCTCAATTTTGTGCCCATATTGAAGGAATCTGGATGTGCATGGGATGATGATGTGCCATTTTCTCAGGACTCTGCTGGGTTCCCTTGGGTGGCTCATGCTGGGCTTCAGTCCTCCAATCTCTACTGACAGCAGCTTGATTTTTGAAAAAGCAGCAGTTACATGGCTGGGTGGTTGGACCTAGAAGTGCCCCAGGCATCACTCTCATGGGGCTGACCTGGTGTGACTGACATTGAAGTGCAATCAGCCTCGTGGACCAGGTTTCTTCACAAAGGAGACCCTCACCGTGCAGAGCCTGGTCCCACCACCCGTAGATGCTTTTCCAAAGAGCTCTTTCTGCTTGGACCTGATCTACAATCCCCTTAGCCCAGCAGAGCCGCTGGCTTTGGCTGAGACACGGGAGCAGAGCCACAGCCATGGAGGGAAGCAGTGCCCAGGACAGGCGGGCACCTGGCTGGCATCTGGGGATGTGTGTTAGGATCCAGGCAATGACCCCCAGCCCTGAACTTCCGTGTCTCCGTTGGGATCTCACAGCTGGTGTTGAACTGATTCAAAGGCCAGCCCTGTCTCTGGAGGGAGCTGCGTTTTGGTGTCTCCTGGGGCACTGGGATATGCGGTTCCCTCTGTGCAGAAGCGAGCAGCCACCACCATCTCCTCCTTCCCATCCACATCGCTCCATATCCTATCACGCTTTTCAAGAACAATTTTTCTCCTTAACCACCAGCCACAAGTTTCAAAGTTAATTGGGGCTGGTGAGGTATAAATAGATGCTGGACCAGATGGAAACTCTGTCGTGATTTATAGCTAGCTGAGCCATCGCATGTTCCACTTGTACTCTGAGCAAGGGCACTATTAATTATGACACTGCCCAGGCAGATTGCATGGGAGGTTATGACAATGATATTCAAGCTGAGGACTTAAATATAACTTGGCTGTGACGTTTTGCTGAGTGAGCGAGACACAGAGAGGACCTGCCTGTTGCAGTGGCACAGTCTTCAGGGCATTTGTCCAGTAAGCCCTAGGGAAGTAATTGTTTTGGAGAGCTTTGGATGGACAAAACCAACGTAGCTGGGCCTTTGCAGTGATTGTTCCTTTGCAGGATCCTGCTTTTGTCCAGGCAAAGTGCAATAAAGCCGAGGGATATTTTCTCCATGCTGAGGCTGTGTTTTCTCACTGTTCCCCAGCAGCTGCTTTGAGAAGAGCCCACGTTACAGGCACCGTCTCGCTGATGCAGGCAAAACCTCCTGCTCCAAACAGGGAGTTAGGATTGAGCTTCACCCACAAGGCTTCTCTTACAGTAATTTCCCATCCCTGGGGACCCCAACGATGTGCTTCTGGATCCTGAAACAGTCCTCAGAGGAAGGAAAAGGCTCCTGTATGAGACCCCAGGAAAGGGAGGACTGGGATAAACTAGCACGAGATGAGGGAGGTTGAGCCCTGACTGCAGCTGGCCTCTCCTGCCAGCTACCCTCGCTGCACAAGGCAAACCAAGCCCTGGGAAGCGAGCACTGTGTGTTCCTGTCTTGAGGAAGCCCATAAAAAAAAAGGCAGTGTGAGCATCCCACCCCACAAGCCCTGCATCCTTCTCTCTGCAGCTCCAGCTGGATGTGGAGCATCCTCGCACCAGTCCAGTGCGCATGTGTCGCCCTGAGGGACTGCAGTCCAGGCTGTGGAGAGCGGGGGAGAGGGATGGCTCCTTATCAGTGTCTCCAGGGGGGATATAAGGATCAAAGGACTTGCCAAAAGTCATCTGGTAGAGTCTGGCACTGAACCAGGTCTCCTGAGTTTCAGGCCTCTTTTCATCACTGCCTGTTTCTCCTTGTAGCCCACACCTAAAACTCAGTTTTTCCATTGTGTATTGGTATTTTGCTAATTACTGGAAGAAAATGAAGCCCAGGGCAAGGTGGGTGACTATTCCTTCCTTTCCCCAAGCCCCATCTGCCTAAGGAACCAATTCCTCATCATTTATGAAGCAGTCAGTTCAAGAACAGTTTGCAGATGTCCTGATTTTTCTGGGACCTGCTGCTTAGTGGTAAAATGCAAACACGAGCCACAGCCGCCTCTTGCTTTTAGGAAGCACTGACCTCTTGCACTCCCCACATTGTGTAGCTTTCAGAATACATACGTGTCACACAGTACTGTCAGATATGAAGAAATCTTTACAAAAGCTTCCTTGGGAACTCTTTGCATCACAAACTGAATAAGATGTGCAATTACAGAGACATGATTTAAGAACTTAAAACCCGGCTAAGCTTGATAGAAGGTATCAGACTTACAAACATTATGTAGGGATAATTTAGTCTTGCAGGGACTGCAGTTATTTGAGGGGAGAGATTGTGTTTGGGATTAAGAGCCAAATTACTGCACAAGTTTTTAATAAATCTTTATATTTTCAGCCATACCTTATTATGGATGTTTTGGGACAGGAGCTTCATTTTATGATGGGCATAAATCCCCCAAAATAGTTCGGATTCCCTGAAACAGGCAAAACAAGAACAAAATGGATTTGGACCTTTTCTGGGCTGCTGACTACTTAAAGCTCACACATGAGCATTTCATTAAGGCATCCGATTTTCCAGAAAACACCAAAAGAAGGAAAAAAATCTCATTTCCCTAGTATTCCTAAAAAACCAAAGAAGCCCTAAGCACATACACGCACCCCTCGCTGGGAACCCTCCCTTTCCACCTGCACTCACACTGGGAAGTACATGTCTGAGCATCCCTATTTTGAACTGATCTCAGTATCAATGCACTGCAGAAACATTCACTTGGGAAAGAAACCTCCTTGCTATCTTAGCGCTCAAGGGACCAAAGCCCAGCTCCTCCTGTGGAGGTTCATGGGCATTAATGCACTTTGCAGGGCTCTGCCTGTGCCCGGATGGCCGCAGTCCTGGCTGGACATGTGTGGTGGCTTTGTGGCAGCCAGGGGAGGTGGGGAGCAGGGGGCTTGGGTCCTGCCGGGGGCTCACGCCTCTGGCTGGGTCCGCAGATATCTATCTTCCACCTGACAAATTAATCCAAACACACTGACATCATGCCTTGGTGTGCAACAAACATATCTGTGCAAGACAAATATTTGATTTAGTTAGTGTCATTCTTCTAGCAGAGAGGGAAGGAGCTGGAACAAATGCTTTTCCCCCTTGAAGTCTCTGATTTAGGTGGCTTCATGCAGCTGGCAGCTAACTCTGGGACTGGGAGCTGAGCTCAGAGCTGAATGGAGCTGGTTGTCCCCAGCAACAGTGCAGCATCCCTCTCCTGCTGTGTTATGGGTAATGTCATGTTATTAGAACAACACTGCCTGCAAAAACACTTGGGGAATCAAAAACGAGTGTCCCTGGCTTGAGGCAGGCAGTGCTGGCCCCTGTGTCCCCGTGCAGCAGCTCCCTGCATCTTGTCCTTAGTGCCAGTCACCTGGGTGCGAGTATTCGTCTTGCTGAATGATGTTTAACAAACCTGTTCATGTCTCTGCACCTCTGTAAGTGGGGAGACAAATGCAAAGTGCTTTGAGATCCTCTGTGGGATATAACTCACTTCTATCACCAGACCTGAGCATGTGAGCATCATTTTATCTACGAGGAACACAGGTCTCTGCCAGGTGAACACGGACATAAATCACACATCATTAAATGAACCACGGAGGCCACGAGTTGGGAGGAAGGAGCAGTCTGGGACAGAGAGCAAAATACTAAGCACATACTGAGGTATTTGCAGGTCAAATCCATGGCACCAGAAACACTTCATCCTCCACTGTGAAGAAATACATTTGCTGCTCTTCAGGCTCCCCGCTGGTCTAGTTGCTGGCTGAGGAGCAAAGCTGCCCTGGAGCTCCTGTGGTGTCTGGTGCTTGGTGCAGCAGTGGGCAAAGGGCTGTGTCTCTGCGCCTGAGCCATACCACCTCCCTGCGGGCATGGCTCGTGCAGGCTGCCAAGACCTCGCTGGGGCCAGGCACTGTCACAGCTGACACAGTGGCAGGAGAAATGGTCTGTTGCCTGTCACCCCTCACTGCTCTGCTGCTGGCTCTCACCCACTGCTCTTTAATGGGTCCCTCTCCCCTGCTCCATTTGGTGCTTTGCCCTTTCCAGCCCAGCACAATTGCTTTATTCCTGCTGGGATTCACACAGTTTCCTGAATAGGGTCAGGCTGGGCGATTCCAGCTTGTGTCACGTCCCAAAGACCTTTTCCCCTTTGCGCTTTCCATCAGGAGAGCCTGAGGGAAAGACAGGGCAGCAGCGTGCGCTGACCTAATGTGGGTACCAGGGAGCTGTGCCTGCTGAGAGCATCATGGGCACTGTGGACAGATCTTTATGCAAGTAGTGAGATAAGATATCGCTATGAAAGTGCCCTCCTTGTCCTGCTTGTCACCGTGCCTGTGGTCACCCGCCACTACAGACTGATCCAGGCAAAGTCCCCTTTCTGTCAAACAGCTTCGCAAATGCTGGCTGCTACTCGTGGGCCAGCCAGGCTTGCCTGCAGCATCCTCCCAGGGCCAGCACCGTCCTCCCTGCCCACTGCCCGCTGCTCTGCCCAGGCAGCAGGAAGGCAACAGGGAGGCAAATATTCAGCTAGTTCAGGGCTGGCTTCTTATTAGAGAGAAGCCTGATTCTTTTGGCAGGATGGGCACTTCTAATTTATGGTGACAGAGGGAAGTAATTTGATGCTTTCTGGCAGCCGTGCTCTTCTATCAGCCTTAACGTAAACCCCATTGTGCGGAGCGCGGGCTTTGCATGGAGGGAGCTGACGGATGAGGCTCCCTGTCAGGAAATGGCCCTGCCAAGGTTGCAGCCAGGCTCTCCATCAGGACACAGCAGGCTCGGTGCAAGCTCCCATGTACCCAGCACTGTTTCCCTGGCACTGCAGTTCGACCTCCACAGGGATGCAGCACCAGGCCACCTTGTGCACCTTGCTGACACCCCCTGCTCCCCATGCCCCCCGGAGGGAAAACCAGCTGTGCATAGTGCTGTTGCCCTCTGGGGTTTGCATACAACTCCTGCCACAGCACACATCTTGCACAAGCCCTGGGTCAGCAGCAGACAAGGAAAAGCGAGGGCCCTTCCCTCCAGCACATTTGCCCAGGCACCACCATCCCTGCCGCGAGGCTGCTTCCCCCTCCCCGAGCCACCAGCTCCTTCCCCAGTGACCCTGGCTCACTCCCACTGCAGTGGCTGCCATTCTGGGTGATTAATTCAGTGTGAGTAATTTTGGAGCAGATGATCTCATTCACGTGGTTCCTGCTATTTCTCTGGCAGAGTGGAGCGGAGAGGAGAGGAGAGGAGAGGAGAGGAGAGGAACATGGTGTCCATGAGAGCCATCCCTCCGTGAATGCTCGGGAACCAGCCTGCAGCCCACTTAGTGCTACAGGCAGAGTGGAAGGAAATTTGCTGGCAAATTAGTTTCTCTCAATAGAGGGCAATTTAATCATTTAGGCTGATAAGAGCTCAATTATGGCTTTGCAACAAGACCAGTATTTGGTGCAGCAAGCGGTTGCTGTGGCTGAGGAGCAGCTTTGCTTGCTGGGCTCCTGTGAGGCTGGGGAAGGCCCCCAACGTGCGATGTGGCACTGGATGGCTGGGCCATTGGGGACTGCCAAGTTCTGCTCCTGCCAGGGGTCGGGGAGGCTTTGTGCGGGGCTGCAGGAACCTGCTGTGGTCCACCCCTTGCCAATGGGAAACCCCAGTGGATTTAGCAGCCTCTGACTGCCTGCTAAGAGAGTTGGAGACATTAAAGAAATCTGCAGGCCTGTGTTTGGAGGGACGGGACCTGGATGGAGGTGGCTGCCCTGTTGTGGGTCCCTGGATGATGGGACAGCTGTCAGCCAGGAGACTGAGGGCGGCAGCGCTGCCCTGTCCTGGGCTGCACCGTGAGGAAACTGGAGTGAACCCTATGAAATGGGATGAGATTAACAAAGCAGCTGAATTATTCTAAGCTAATAAAGTACCCGGTCCAGATGGCTCCCACTATGAATACCATTAAAGAGAAAAACTCAGGATAAATTAGGAGATTTGAGGCTAACGCTTTTAATTCATCTGCAGAAGATGCTCTGTGGGGTGGGGAGCAGCCCCCTGCTCCGTGACTGCCTCCAGGGGCAGAGATTTTGTGCTTCCTTGCAGCCCTGGAGAAAGGAGTATGCGCTCCTTCTCATGCAATTTCTGCTGTCTTTCCCTCGGAAACCCATGCTGGCTGCCCTTGTTGCCTCCCAGCAGCACCAGGTTTGGAGCCATCGAGGTACTTCCCTGTGACACGTGTGCCCACACAAACCCCAGCTGCTTTGGATCCATTTGCAGAATTATTTCCCTTTCCCAAGAGTGGTCTGAGCCCCCAGATACCTCCGCGCTGGCCCCCTCCTGCTGTCTCATGGGAGGCCACACTAAGACTTTCTACTAAGGGAGCAGGCAACATGAGTTTGCTCCTGAATTTTGGTGCCTGAAATAAGCCAAAAGCAGCAATGAGACCTGAGCTGTGTTTGCCTTGCGAAGGGCTGAGCTGAAGCCCCAGACACAGGGGCTCAGCAGGAGGCTACATCTAAGGGCTAGCTGCAAACCACAGCATGCCAGGTACTATTTATCCCTCTCCCACCCTGGCAAGTAGATGCCAGAGGCAATAAGTGAGATAATGCTGCAGAACTGGGGTAGACACAACCTCGAGCTGTGCTGGAGGGAGTGGGGCAGTGCTAACCAGGGTTCAAAGTGCCTGGGACATCCATGCCATGCAGAGGAGAGTGACAGCTTGTGACATGGGCTTGACACCAGCCAGAGCAGCACAGGGCAGGGAAGCAGAGCAGGCAGAACCCAGCGGGAGCTTAGAGGCACAGAATTTCTTATTCACTATGGTGTTTGGCTGAGGATGGATGTTGAAAGCACATCCTTATTCCAACAAGAAGAGGGAGAAACTATGGCAGGGAGAAAAGAGCTGGTTTTGCTCCGTCCGCAGTGATGGGGCAATAGATGGCTGGTGTGTCTCGTTTTTGAATTGTTGTTGTATGACCTGTTGTATGAAAGGTCATTAATGAACCAAAGAAAAATGAGCAGGGAAGGAAACAAGAACCAAATCTTTCTGCCTCCCATCACCCGTGTTGCCACCAGGACATCTTCCAAGCACTGCTGAAGCCCTTCTGCCCATTGTCTCATGTCTTTCTCTGCTGTCTTTAACCTGCTGGGGGGAGCCATGCTTCCATTAGTGCTGGACGGGGCAGGAGGGTTTCAGGAGAGATGACAGCTGGTGCCTCAGGACATTGACACAAGGCTGCTCAAAACTGTACCCATCTGCTCACATCCAGAGCAACGTCTCCTGCCTTTGCCCCAGGACCTCACCCGGACACAGCCTTGCACCTTCAGTGCTCTGGTGAGCAGCAAGGCTTGGCCTCTGCTGCAAATCTTCCACTGAAAGCATCCAAACCCCAGTCCTGAAGTGATGTTTGACAGGGAGAGGTGCTGCAACAGGCAGTAAAACCTCACTTGGTTTATTTATCTCTTTTTTTTTTTGCTCTTTTGGAGGTTAACGTGACCAGTGCATGTTCCCAGCTCTGCACTGAAGCTGTGCTTGCCCAGGAATTGATTTGCCATGCTTGAGATGGAAGAAAACAAAGATTACATTTAAGCTATTTGTTCAGTATCTCAGTTACGCAATTGGATATCATAGATTAGGAAAGGTGACCTCCTGTAGCACAGGGGGGGATTTACTGACATGTTCAAGTAAATATTACACTTCCTGGGATCCAGCACACCTCAGGATGGAGGAGAAAAGGATACCAGCCCGGCTGCCCTGCCTGCCTGCGCTGCCTCCCTGCACAGGTACCTAAACCCTGGTGATGTCTGTCCTCCCCCAGAGCCTCAGACTGGAGGACCCAGGATCTCCAAAGCAGGGGACAGCCTTACTTCCTCCAGCAAGGAGGAAAGGGAGAAAAGGAAAGGGAGGAAAGATGAATGGGAGGGGAAGGGGGGAATGAGCCTTTGCAGGATCTTGGCCACCTGCTAAGCATGACCGGCCCCAGGAGATGGAGGATTTTGTTCTGGTCACCATCTCCCACACTCCTGGCTCCTGAGAGCTTCGTGATGGTGGAGCCAAGGCTTCAGGCTCTCCCTTGCTCCATGGAGGCTCCCTGGGGCCAGGGCTAGTCCTGAGGGCTGTGGCAGCGGGCTAAGGGCAGGCAGAGGAGAGGACACAACACTAGAGACCATGGGAAGGTTCATTTGCTCAGGAGGCCATTAATGGACCAGCAATTTAAAATTTAAAGCTGTGTGCTTAAAAAAGAAAACAAAGGAAAGAAGCCGGGGTGAGGACAGGTGTTTGCATTGCAAACTGTCACTGTCTCTGTGAAAAGGCTTTTGACTGACAGCAAAGTTTGTCAGAGGCATGTGATGTCAGAGCTCTGTGCAGCGAGGTGTTGGGCTGACAGCTTACCAATGGAAACAGCAGCATCAACCGCCCCTGGGTAGCTCCCAGCTCTCCTACTAGCCTGGGTTTCAGAGCAGATGAGCAGGCTGCCCCAGCACTGACCTGCCCGCTGCCCGTGAAACTCCTGGGTGGAGGAGGAAAGGAAAGATGCTTTCATGCTTACTGGATGCCACATGGCTATGGAGCTGTTGTACCCTCGTGATGGAGACATCCTGACACAGACAAGGCAATGTGCCTGGAGCCACTTCCCTCTCCCTGCAGCCCTGACCTCCACTGGGGCTGGCCAGCAGCTTGGCTCAGTCTGCAGCCCAGGAAGGGAGCAGTGGAGGGGAGCTGGGGTGCTCACAGGAGTGGTGTAGCAGAGCAATCTCCAACCCAGCACCTCCCAGGCTTGGTGCAAGCCCCTCGCACTCCTCCAAACCTCACCCAGAGATTTTTCCCAACAAACTGCTCCACAGCCCCTTCTCTGGCTTCAGAAAATTGATGAATGTGCTAAGTGCCAGACTGCAACATTAACCACCTCCTCGGCCTTCCCCCTCTCCTTGCTGGCTTCTGTGCCACCTCCGACATGACCTGGATGAAGCAAGCGGTCTGCCTGAAGCAAACCAGGCAAATCAGCAGGAGACTAAACCAGTTATTGCATGCTTTGACACTAAAACAGTATAGTAGCTCTGGCAGTGGCAAGGCTAGGGCAGAGCTGAGGACAGAGGAGGAGGCTGGGGTGAAGGCAGCAGGAATGGCTCATGTTTGCTCTCTTGATGTGAGATCTTGCAAATGGAAATGATTCGCCAGGAGAGCATCTGTTCCTCAGGCAGGGGCTGTACCACTGCAGGCATCCTCCAGAGGCATCACTGGCCCTTTGTGCAAATAAATAAATCAATAAAAGCAGTGGCTGCAGCGAGGAATTTGGCCATCTTGGCTTGGAAACACCTGAGCCATACGGGATAATTGCCCTGTGGCCGCGGACGGATGGGTTTTCTGAGCCCTGAGATGCCTGCTTCCTGCCGAAGTGGTTTAGTCCATCTGTTTAATGCTGTGCTAGATGCGAAATTGTTTCTCTGCTTTGGCTTTAAATGATGAATTGTTGCCTGAAAGATTATCCTTTGTTTATCTCTCTTTGTTTCAGTGACCCCCTTTGCTGCCTCTTACCTCCGCTTGGGTGCTGTAGGAGCGAGGGCAGAGCAGGAGAGCAGGAGACGTGATCATTCCCAGCCCTGAATGTCAATCAGACTGTTGACCTTTCCTCCAAGCCATCCCATCCCCAGCTGAAACCCTGCCTCTGTCCAGCTCACAGCTTCTCCAAAACACAGAGCAGGGTCTGGAGCTCCTAAGACTAGAAAGGAGCATGAGAAATAGGTAATAGCTGCAATGAAAAAGGTGGGGAGAAGGACCAACCTCTGCGTCTCACCCCCTCCCTCCCTTCACCTCCTGTCTCTAATCTCCTCCACTTCCCTGGAGAGAGCCTGGGGCTGCTCTCTGTGCTTGCACAGGAAGGTCTCTGTGTGCTCAGGGACAGGGCTGTGGAGGCATCACCCTCCTGTTGAGGGCCAGAGGGACGTCCTGGGATGGAGGGACACACGGATGCTCCACCGTGGCTTGGCTCGGGCAAACTCTTGCAGGATTGAGTCAGGCTTTTGGCACACTCGGCTGCTGCTGGTGGGGCTGGGCACTGGGTGAGAAGAGCTGGGCTTGGAGCTGGCTGCAAGACCCTGTGTGGGTGCTCCCCACTTCACTCCAGCACCCCGAGCCCCAGCACTGCAGGCACCCGAATGCCCCCAGGGTGAGGCCACCTCTGTGGCCCTGCTCAGATGATTTCCTCTGTTTTCCCTGTGTCCAACAGAATGGTCTCTAGAGGAGGAATTTGCCAGCTTGATTTGCAGTTTAGATAATTTCCCTTAGAAAAATCCTTGGGCTGTAACTCTCTTAGGAGGGCCAAATAATTTCTCTCTGAAATTTGGCATGGCTTGCTGCTCTGCCAATGCAGGTGTGAAACTGCTAAAAATCCTAAGCCAGCTGGGTGTCCAACCCTAAATCGATAGGAGCAGCAACCCCAAGCCCCGAATCTACCTATGAGACGCTCCCATTTCATTTGGGTGTTTCTGAGAACTGGAGCCTGAATCCCTCTCTGTTCCCTGACAGCATGGACCAACCACTTGGGAATCAGGTTTTCATGCAAATAAATTAGTGGAGGAAACAGATCCATTATAAAACCGAGTTGAATCTCACTGAGGAAGCTTTGCAGCATGAGCCCAGCTCAGTGCAAGAGTCAGAATAAAGCAATGAAGTGACAGGATGGATTCGTCTGTAATTTGGTTAGAACTGGGGTGGGAAATCTGCAGAAGGTCACAGTGACACTAAACAAGTGTCTTGTATTAAACCCAGCTCAAGTTTTCATGTCTCAGTAAAAGAGCGGGAGCATCTATAACTAGTAGCAGGTTATTTTTGGCATCCCAACCTATTTTGTAGCTCCCAGGAGGACAAAACGGCTTCTCTTTGACTTTGCAAAGCCTGGATTTCTTTTTGTGTCTGCAGGATGCTGGGATCTGCATTTAAATTCTTCTGCCACTGCCTGCCTTAACAAAAACTCACAGGTCCAGGCAATTACTGTTCTTGCTTGCTTTGCACAGAGCAAAGAGCCTGCAACCTAGATGAGGCTGCTGTTCAAAATAACAATGCAAAAGGATGCTGCAGCCCTAAAAAGCCTAAATTCTCAGCAGACGCAGTGGTCTGAGGGGTCACTCTGTTATTGCCTTCTTACAGGTCACTGGGCCACAGACATTTGCTCGAGGTCACTTGGAAAGTCAGCACCAGAAGCTGGTACAAGAGCAAGGCCATCTGCGGTTTCTATGGACCTGTCATCAGACTGGTTTCCATGACTCTCCCTCTTCCTTAGCATGTCCCTTCCTGAGCCCTGGATGCACCCACACCATGTTCCCATACTTCCTAAGGCTGTTTGTCAGATGGGTGCTAGATCTCCAGTTCTGCAATGCACTGCCTGACATCTGGTCTGCCTTCCCTCCTGCTTCTCCCAAATAGAGGTAGCCAGAAGAATACTTAAGCCAGCATGCACGGACCCATCAAAATCAAAGTACTTCATAAAATTGAGTGCATTCACTGGAATTTTGTTTTGAAATGAAACAAACAAACAAAAAGATCTGGCAGCATCAAAACATCTTGTTTCAGCGTTTTCAGGAGAAAGAAAACTTTCCTGTTCTATTCTGAAAAGGCTTTTCACTGCTGAGATTGTTTCAGAAAATAGCTAAATCAAGCAGAAAGCAAATTAAAAAATCAAAGTCTTTTGGAGATGGATCCAGTTTCCAGATTTTTCTCTGACTGGCAGCCAAGGCGGGGAGTGCCACTCCAGGCATCCCACCCGGTACAGCGCTGGTTCAGCACTGCTCACCTCTGGCTCCCTGTGTGTGCATGGGGGGGACAGCAGAAGAGCAGGGAGGTGACCCATGGCTAGCTAAAACCTGGGAAAAACAGGCAAAATCAGGGAAACCCTGCTACATGTGAGAAGATGCCCCTCCTCTCATCAAGGACCAACTTCCAGAATAAAGTTGTGCCCTGAAGAGGGACAAAGAGGATTCATGATGTGACAAGAGCAGATGTCTTAGAGTTGTTCAGACAACCCCCACCTCTGTCTCCTGCATGAGGAAGAACTGGGCAGGTTCTTCCAGTGCATCAATGCACATAACACTCACGGCATGTACCCGGGGACAGGAGTGCTCCCACACTGCCCATCCCAGGGCTCCATCCCAACAAGGTGGGGACAACAGAGCTGAGTGCTGCAGCACCCTGTGCCTCCCTCAGCACCTGGGTGATGGGAGCAAACCTCACGGGGCTAGGGTACAGCTCACAGAGTGTGCAGATTTCTGCTGCAAAGTTCATTATAGGAGAGTTTTCAGGGAATTCAGGGCTCTGTGCTTAAGCCTGGCCTTCAATTACCCAAACACCTCATCTCTTCATATGTCAGTATTTCACATTTCCTACAAACACTTGGATGTATAAGGCCACTCTAACTCTCGCTGGCGTTATGGAAAGTGGCCTTGTTAGGGAGTAGAACCCCTGGCACAGGGGAGCTGGGCAGATGCCTGCAAAGCCATCAGCTGGGGACTGAGAGAAGTGTGTACAGAGGGAGCACCTCCTCCAGAGTCCATCCAGGGCTCCAGCATTGAGTGTATTTTGCCTTGAAAAGAAAAAATAAGCAACTGCTCCAATAAGTGATCTGCCCCAGGGCAGCAATGCATCTTCTGGAGAAAGAGCTCTTCTGTGCTCAAGCTAAAACTGGAGCAGGCAGCGGTGCACGGGTGCTGCATGGGAACCAGAGCACAGTCAATGCACCAGCCCTGGGGAACACAAGAATTCCTGGGGCTGAGTGGCATGGGGTACACCTCTGTCAGAGTGGACACATATGATCATGACACATACAAGTTTAATTAGGCAATTCGTTCATAAAAAAATGAAAGTGGATTCGAGTTACTGGATCCCCACAGTGAGCTGGTACAAATGCTGAGGAGCATGTCACCAGTCCACTAAGACCTTGGGTAGATGCTGCTGGATAAACAAAATTCCTGCCTCCTTTCATGATGTGAATTTTAGACAGGCAGGAGGGAGAGAAACAAACATGTTATTTACAAAAGTAAGAAAAACCCTAAACCTGAACCTCCAGGATGTGGATTGTCCACCCAGTCCACAAGGGATCCAAAGAAGAGCTGGTACAATACGTGCTGATGCATAATCAGTGGTGAATACCTTCTTCCCGTATTTCTACATTCCCCACAATTTTACTGAAATAAACTAAAAGCAATTCTTGGACCTTGTAAGACAAGATAGTTATCTCTACAGCCAGCCAGCAGCAGATTTATTGACCTCTAAGATGCATTCAAACTGTATTTTCTTTCATATGACAAGTATCCCATTTTATTAAAGCAGTTTTTCAGCAGTCCTGAATCACTGCTGCAACTCCATTTTGTCAAAAGCAAACTGAAGATGTTTTCCACTAAAGTCAAGGAAATTGAACACAGTACCTTTGTGAAATGGGGAACATCAAGCCTTTAATGATAAGAATTGAAGTAAAAAAAGGGCAGGTTTTCAGGCAATAATGATAAACACTTTAATAGTTGAACTTGAAAGTGAGGGAGTCTTTTTGGCAGCAAAAGTAAAAAAACATGGTAAACTGTTTTTACAGTATTTTCACTGAGTATTTGAATGAGTGGGCCTAATATTTCAAGGATTGGAAGTAATTTGGATTAACCTGAAGAATTCTCCTTGACAAAAAGTGTGAAAGTCAGTCTGAATTGTATTAGGAATGTTGACAATGATGCCCTCAAAAAGATTGACAAAGGTGAATGATTTGATGAGTTTGCAAATGTAAAAAAAAGTTGAAATCAAATGTGAAGAGGGGAATAAAAATAAGACTGGTGAGATAAGAAATGGGGTGATATATTCGAGTACTTGGTGTGAAATATAGTCTCCGTAAAAACATGAAAAAATTATCTGGGTCTTTACTGGTACTACCAGAACCAATGTATCTTCATGGAAAGATGATAAGAAATATAATAGCTCTGAAACTACTAAAGCAACCAATGTAAAAATGTATTTCCAAGATATGCTTGTAGTGAATTTTATCATATGCTTCTTTAATTTTAAACTTTCAGAAGATACACATTCTTCCCAATACAAAACCCCTTACATTTCCTCCTATAGTTTTCTATACTTAGAGAATTAAAGAGAGGAATTATAACACTTGAAAGAACAGTCTGTTGATGGCATATATAGATAAGGCATTTCAAAAGGTAGAGAACATTATTTTTGGGTTTAGGATGGGCTATGTCAGAAGCCAGAAGAGTGTGAAGCTAAATGTGAGCTTGCTGAAGACTACAGCAGGTTACTGAGATCTCTGTTTATTTTCAAGTTGATACAATGTTTTAGGGTATTATGATAAAACTTGTGTTATCACTTGGTTGATCATAACTGGTCTTGCCTTAATTTTGTAGTTACACAGTTTGAGTCACAGCTTCAAATTATTTGTCTTGTATAGTCTTCTATAAACAATCTGTTAGGGGCTTCTTATGTAACATTATTCCTCTCAAGTTCGGCAAAAAATGCTGCATCATGAAAAATGTGCATAATGTATAACAAATTCAGCCCCTTTGGTAACCACAGACAAGTGAATCTTCCTTTCATTTTGGAACATGGTTATCGCAGCCTCGAGGAAGGAGGGAGGGAAAAGCCAAGGCAAACCAAGAAAAAGGGTAAAAGCAGCCTTTGTGGCAGTACCATAAAAATACAAACACGTTTTACCAAACTGTTGCTGGCTTTTGAGGCGAAGAAAAAGCATTCTTCCCTTTCTCCATTGGCTTCTAGGGTCTTGCCCCACACTGCAGGACACAAAAGCCCTTTTTGGCTGAGACCAGCCTCAGGCGCAGGTGCAAGATGGCAACATACTTGAAGTATCCTCAAGTGCTTGCAGTGATTTCTGCCTCCAAGATGCAATTTTGCTGTAGCTGCTATATTGCATCACCTCTCATTCTATAAATCTGTCAATGTCTATCCAAGCCTGGAGCAAATCCATTTGCTACAACTTTTACAAGTGCTAAAGCCCATCTGTAGGAAGTCACGCACAGAATTATTTCTGTCCTCTTCTTATTACAGACTCAGCAGACTCATTTAAAAAAGATATTTCACAAACCCGTTGCCTCCAAGGCTGAGAGAGTGCGTGCAAAGTGGATGGTGGTCCAGAAGCTGACTTTGGCAGCATCAGTGACCCCAATGTGCCACTCTTGCAGAGGGAGCAGAAATGCCGAGATGAAGCATGCCGCAGTCCACATGATTATATGTTCTGGCAACTAAAGGACCCAAATCCTAACGTTAAATCTAACTGAAATTACCATTCACTGAGCTGCTGACAGGTATCTGCTCTAAGGGAGGGTTTATGCCACAGACTGCAGCAAACCCCAAACAAAATCAGCTCCCAACTAGCTCAAGTGCCAGCAGCACGCCAGTTACTGTGCCACAGAGCTCACATGCCCTTTTTTGCTGTGTTTCTTGGTCTCCCAATGAGGGGCTGAGCTATGCAAGCCCTGTAAAGCTGGCTTGGTGCCTTGGGGCTGCCCAGGGCATGGGGTGGTCCCCGCTACGGGATGCTTCCCAGGGGTGGCTGAGAGCTGTTCTGCACTGAGGGCTGCTGAACTCCAGCATGTCGGGGCAGCTCACAAATGCATCCTTAGCTAAAAAGCTAGATTCACATTTTCAAACTCCGAAGCTAGTATCGGAAAGATGAGATGTCTATCTTCTGTATTCCCTCCAGGAAACGGTCTAGTTGCACAGGTAGCAGAACCTCCTAGTCTTGGCACTGAATATTGATGTTACAACAGTATTTAAACATTTACTCTCCTTTCACACACACAAACATAAGCTCGTGTGTCTGCATAGGGGAATCAGGTGGAGACACAGTCCTTTTAATGTCAGTGAGAGAAGTAAGCCTGAATCTTTCTTTCTAAGCATGGCCTGGGATGGGTGCCATACTATTGCTATGTAATTTGGCTGGATAGTTCTGAGCCATCTTAATTCTCCAGACATTATTACTTTGCTTGGTTATCATTCATACATTTCTATATGCTAGTTTGCTTGGAGGAAAGAGGTTGGAAATTTACAGCTAGAGTGGATGAGTCTGTATTTTTGGAATTGGAGCTAAATTACCCACCAGTTGAAGCATTATTGTGTTTTACAATAATTGCTGATTAAAATTCAAATGCACTAAATTCCACCTGTCATTCCCAGCATCGCCTCCGCTTGTGACAATGCCAACACCATGAGCGGGTATGAATGAAAGGACTGAAGGAAGTGGTTTGTCTGCACAAATCCATGCTTTCATTCTGCCACAATCTGCTAACCCCCCTCTCCCAAACCCTCGGGATATTTTCCACAAAATGTCTGTTCTACCGGATGCTTTGTAGAATGAAGACACTGTGGTTCAGGTTTTCAAAAGCAGCCTCTTCATTTTCACACCTGTGCAGGACAGATACCCACCTGCCTGAGCTGCAGCTCTCTATCATTTGTGGCCAGTCAACCTGCTGCTTTAATATACATATGCTTATGACTATTGATTGAGTTTCCAGGTGGGCTTTTCTCTTATGAAGCTTTTTAGAGGAGCTAGATGGGCTGTTCATCTACATGAGCTCCTACTTAGCGTCTCATTTTTGCTCCTGGCCACAGGTTGTACCCCAAGTCCATTTCTCTAGCTCTCTTGAACTTGCCTGTGTCTGCAAATCTTCTTTTGGCTGGTTAAACTCCCTAGTTCTTTCCTTCTCCTCTTATGCCTCCTCCAGTTCAGCATTTTTGGCCTCCTTCTTGCTTTTGTTCTTCTGTCCTCTTTTTCCCAGGTCTCTCAAACTTTTCCTCACTGTGCCTAGCATTTCCCAGCCTGGAGAGCTAGGGAACAGCATCACCCCTGGGGAGGTGGTGGTGTGTTTATGATAAATCAGGGAAGTGGTTAAGCAAGTACCTGCTCTTAACAGCATTTTCTACATGCAGGTGTTTCCTCCTCCCTTTTGCTCGTGGCTGAATATTGCAACAGGCAACATGTGTCTGCAAATTACTGCTACCCTGCACTTCATCAGTCTGGGTCCACATTTTAGTAATCAGAAAAGAATCAGCCTGATTTAACATGCATTAACCCATCCTGGCTGTCTGAACCAAAAAAAACCCCAATCAAAACCCCAACATTTGGGAAGGCACAGCGAAGCAGAAGATGGTCTGCTGAGTTATACCCCATGGCAGTGCCCAACCCATTCCCACACTCCTGCTCCCAGGGGTTGGAAGCCATTGAGTGGGCTGAACCTGTACAGATTTAGTAGATGCCAACAGTAAAAACAGAGTGCAGCATGTGCTGTGAAGCCTCGAGTTCTCTTAACGCTTGGGAAAGGCTGGCTAGACAAATGGGAGAAGAAGCAGGGCTAGCAAGGGACCCACAGCTGACGGCTCAGCATCTCATTACTCATCCTCTCGCCTCTGTCTCACTCGTGGTTTAGCACCTTTGTGGGCTTGTTTTTGATAGCTAAAGAGGGAGAGAGAGATGTGACTCTAAGACAAGAGGATATTAGGAGAGAAGGGAGGAAAAACAGCAAGACTGAAGTGCAGTGTATTTTGAAATATGCTGTGCACACAGCATAGCGTTCTGACTAGCTCTTTAGGGCAGTGCTTGCTATGCCATAGCAGGGCATGTATGTGGTTGGGCTATCAACAAACCAGAGCACTGCTGGCTTGCCTGGTTCCCAACCAGCAAAGGATGCTGTAAAAGTCCGTCTGGCTTACGATGTAATTTTGCTAATGTTAGAATATTGCTTGTATTAGTGAAAAGCAGAAGGTAGTCTTGTGATTAAGGCAGGAAATCTGCATTCAACTCCTAGCTCCAACAGAGACTTTCCTTATGTGGTCTTGGGCAAGCCAAGTAAATCTCCCATGCTTCGTACCCTGAATGTGTATAAGAAGAATTATACTGCCTTCTGTTCTTTGTCTTGACTACTTAGACAGTCAGCACTTGGGGAAAAGAAAGGCTTTCACTCTGTGTTTATACTGTGCCTGGTTCTTCAGGGCATCAGTCAACACAAATAACAAGAAATAACAAGTTAAAATGCTTATTGTTATACAAACGTACAACAACCAAGTCCAGTGAAACTGTGGTACTTGGTGTAGTTGGGCATGTGAGTCAGTATCTCTCAGCATCATCCCATATTGATGCAATGCCACAAGACCGGAGGTGGCAAGGCCAGGCCATTCTGCAGTGTTTATTCACTAGTTATGTGTATCCTTGCTCAGCACGTCTCACCCCCTGCCCTCCAGCCTGCCCAGAAAGACCAAGAGGAACTCAGATCAGGTAAGAGAATCAGTTAGAGCCCTGGAAAGCAGGTATGATCAGGTGTGCGTTTTCTTTTGGGAGCTGGAGAACTTCACGTACTACCAACTATGAACTGCCAGGCTCCAGCATCAGCTTCGCCCTGAGGAAGAAAGGGGTAGTATGATACAGGGAGGAGCTCAACTCTCCTTACCCTTAGGGATGCTGTATTTACTCTGAGTAGATTTATGCATGAGATGTGTTCTCACTAGCAGGGTTTGTTTCTCCGCTGCATTTGAGCTCCCAGCATGTGGACTCTTTTTTGAGCAAGCAGTGGGCAGACAGGGTAGAGAGAGGAACATACACAAACCAGGGAATTTAGTTTTACTTCCAAACAGGCACAGAACCGTAGGGGAGTACAAGAGGGAGAGGGCAGCATATCCTCTCACTCCAGTATATAAAAACTGACTTCCTAGGCTGACCCAGATACCTAAGACTCAAGGCATAAATATAAGCTACATGACTAGTAGGAAGAGAAAGAGCCAGCAGGAAAAATCTATCAGAGCTTTCCATGGTTCAATCAGTCAGAGCCTGCTTCACTGGGAAAATAATCAATTAACCACTTCTAGAGCAGCTGTTCTACGTGCTGTTCTGGAGGTAGTAAATCTTTGAGTTTATTTGTTCTTGGTTGCACTCTCAGCTTATTTACTTCACAGGAATCTTCCTCCTTGCTTATCCTCACTTCTCTAAATCTCTCCAAAGGATCTTTCTGTCCATGATGATCAGTGAAGAACACTTACGGACTAACAGTTTCCAGCTTCACTGCAAATCCTTATTTCCCTTAAACAGGCTGCCAAAACAAACTGTTTCCTCCAGGCATCTGGAGGGCGTTATGCCTTTAACTGTCCACCTCATTTCCAGCTGTCAATGCATTTTGTCTCACTTTAAGGCAAATGGTTTTGGTTTAGGATGTTTCAGCCTAACCTATAATCAAAGAGCCCTGTAGTACACGAATTAGGCTGGTCCCTGCCCTGAGGAGCAAAGTGTAGCAGGCAAATGAGAGGCAGATGACACCAAAGCTAAGGGATGATGCTGAGAACACTCAGCCCAAGCCACTCTGTAGCAGAAGGGTACAGGAAAGGACTCGAGCATGGCCAGTCCCACAGGTATGGTAAAGAGGGAGGTGTGAGACAGCTTGGAAAAAAATGCACCAAAGGAGAATTGAGAAGATGTGACCAAGTGGTGCTGAGAAGCTGTGCAGATGCAAGGGGTTCGAACTGCACCTGCAGAAGGACAGGAAGCCAGCAGATGGATGGAGCCTGGAGAAAGGTGCACAACGGTGATGTAGGTGATGTTGATGGTCTTCCTCAGCACCTCATAAGTAGATCTCAAGGCACTCAAAGCAGAAGGGTCTTCAGTCCCTGTGCACGGATGAAGAAAGCAAAGGACAGAGAAGAGCGCTGGAGATAGAGATCAGCTATCCAAACCACAGGCCTGTGCTGTCCATTAGGCAATGGTACCTCTGCCATCACTATGCTTTCAAGATGCAGTGAAACAAGAGACATTTAAATGACTACAGCGTAAAGTTGAGATTAAATTTCTATTCCCCATTTAAATTTTTCCTCACATGCTTTAAATGAATAGAAAGCAGCTCTCAGCACTTCTAGGTAGCTCCTGTGTCTGGGATCCTGGGAGCAGATTTTGATTCACAGATGCCTTTTGCTCCTCCAATCAAATGTGCTGCCAGGACTGGTAGGCAGGAGCTGTCTTAACAGCTTTAATGCACTTGGAATTGTCCCTATAGCTGCTGCTAATGCCTTGATTGGTGCTATTGAAATCTCTTCTTAAACATATGGTAATACATTCCTCACTGATGTCCCTGCCTTTCAAAACTCAAACCTGGAGTCATCATTGTCTGTAATAAGTTCATTCTGATCCTTCTGCTTTACTGCCCGCCCAGCCTAGCTTTGATGAAGGAATTCATGTAACTCACTAACTCCAGAGCAAAATTTGATTAGTTTTTGAATTAAAAAACATATTTTCTATTGGGAAGCCCTAAAAATTCAGCTTGACATCTGATATTCAAATGACCTCTGCTATTCTGGATGTATTACAAGTAATGAAGACTCTAGATGTCAGGGCTGGGAGTTCACTAATAGGCCTTAATTGCCCTGATGAGCCTCACCTGGGGCTCACATTCACCCTCTCTGCCAGGAGCTCCATTTAGCCTCCAAATCCAGGAGCCTTCAGTTCATCACCACACTGTTCTCCCTCCTGTGGTGTGGGCCTGTGCCTGGTTGGTGGGGTTGTTCCTGCCCTGTTCTGGGGCTGCTCCTGGCTCCTCTTCCCTTGGACCAGCCCTGCTCTTGCTGCTTCTTGATACTGGCAGACACAAACATGCTACAGCTCTGGTAGGGTTTTCAGTAGATGGAAGACTCTTAATGGATTGATTTATTAACTGTTTGAGAGAATAGTACAGGTAATATTATGGGCGATGATTCTTATGTGGCTTACTGTGCATGGAAGTGAAAACAAACCCAGTATTTTAAAGTATGAGGCCTCTAGCTCTATTACAGCTTGGAAGTTCAAGTGGGGCTGAGCCAAGTGCTGGGAATGACTGACCCCAGGATGCCCAGTCTGGTCATCTTCTGGTTGCCTGCAGCTGGGCTCCAGCACTGGAGGAGAAAAACACTTTTTCACTTCAGTCTGTTGTTCTGCAGCACTCGGTGTATACTTGTTTTAGCCACTCTTTTCCTTCTGGAGATGTTGGGCTCTAATCTGCATTTTTGGAATAGCACAAACAGGCCTGTCACTTTGTGTTCAGCGGGATGGCATTTGGTTATCACGATGGGTAGACAGACCAAGTGCATGAGGAACATCTTCCTTTACGTCCTGAGGGGACAGCATCCTTGCTGGGAAGACCAAGCATGTCAGAAAACATGCTCTGTCTCATCCCATCCCAGGTTTTGTTGCACTGAATAAATGAGGATATGCTGGGTTTCCTTCCTGAAAGCGGGAATGGGTGATACTGTGATGTCTATGCCATAGACAGCACCTACGGACAGCTGGTACTTCTGAGCCAGTAATTCTCCATAAGGCTTGTTGGAAAAGAAATGCAAGAAACTAGACTTTGGGAAGGATCTAAAATTCACTGTCTCTACGGAGCACCCCAAGTTCCCACTAGCACCTATCCAACGGTGTGCTGCAAAACTAGTCTAAATGCTGAGCCAGAAAAGGCAGCAGCCTTCCAATGTAATTTAACCTTCCAATCGACCACCAAGGAAAACCTCTTGGTTTATATGCTTTCTGCCTGGGAGCTTGTATATTTCCAAACAAGCTGTGTGGTGTGGTCGTCACGCTGGAGGGAAGGGATGCCATCCAGAGGGACCTTGACAGGCTTGAGAGGTGGGCCAGTGCGAACCTCATGAAGTTCAACAAGGCCAAGTGCAAGGTCCTGCACATGGGTCAGGGCAATCCCAAGCACAAATGCAGGCTGGGTAGAGAATGGATTGAGAGCAGCCCGGCAGAGAAGGACTTGGGGGTGCTGATTGATGAGAAGCTCAACATGACCCGGAAATGTGCGTTTGCAGCGTAGAAAGCCAAGCATATCCTGGGCTGCATCAAAAGAAGCATGACCAGCAGGTTGAGGGAGGTGATTCTGCCCCTCTACTCTGCTCTCGTGAGACCCCACCTGCAGTAGTGCATTCAGCTCTGGGCCCCCCACCACAGGAAGGACGTGGACCTGTTGGAGCGAGTCCAGAGGAGGGCTGCAAAGATGATCAGAGGGCTGGAGCACCTCTCCTACAAAGACAGGCTGAGAGAGCTGAGGTTGTTCAGCCTGGAGAAGAGAAGGCTCTGGGGAGACCTTATAGCAGCCTTCCAGTACCTAAAAGGGGCCTACAGGAAAGGCAGAGAGGGACTTTTTACAAGGGCATGTAGTGATAGGACAAGTGGTAATGGCTTTAAACTGAAAGAGGGCAGATTTCAATTAGGTGTAAGGAAGAAATTCTTCACTGTGAGGGTGGTGAGACACTGGAACGGGTTGCCTGGAGAGGCTGTGGATGCGGCATCCCTGGAAGTGTTCAAGGCCAGGTTGGATGGGGCTTTGAGCAACCTGGTCTGGTGGAAGGTGTCCCTGCCCATAGCAGGGGAGTTGGAACTGGATGATCTTTAAGGTCCTTTCCAACCCAAACCATTCTATGATTCTATGAAACAGTGGCTTTTGGTTTTTGGTTGGGTTTGTGGGGTTTTTTGGTTTTGGGTTTTTTTTTTTGTGCCTGAAGAAAGGTAGCTGGGAGAAGACTGTTCTGCAGGTGGGTGGTAATGACAATGACCCTTGGGATGGGGGTGGAGGAATGTGGAGAAAGTTTAATGCATGGAATGAAGTGCTATCATGGCCTGGTTGGGAACAGCCTTCTCTGGGGAGACAGAGGGCCTTCTGATATGGGCAGTGGCTGAAACATCCCTTTGGGAGAGATAAATCTCCCCATTGCTGTCAGCCTGCAGGCTCCCTGGGTGTCTGAGGACTCCCTTACCCTGTGTCTGCCTCAGGAGCAGCTGCCCCCGGAGGTGGCTGTTTGTGGGGCTGGGGAGCCAGATAGCTCCTTAAATTACACCATTGCCGTTTCTCTCTCCCTCCCCCTTTTGAAGAATCCTCCTGAAAGTCTCAAGATTATTTTTGGGGACACACACAGCACCAGGGGGTATGCGAGGAGCCGTCGGGCCCCGTGCAGGGCGGGGGAAGGCCCGTCCCGCTTCCCCGTGGCCTCCTCTCCTCCCACGGTCCCCGTCAGAAAAATGGCGGCGGGGGCGAGGAGCCCCCAGCCACCCCTCCGTCCCCTCCCGCCGCCGGGCCCCGCCGCGGCCCGTTCCTCCCTCCCCTCCGGGCGGCGATTGGTGGCGGCGCTGCCGGGCGTGAGGCGGGGCGGGGCGGGGCGGCCCCACAGCGGCGGG
>VYZV01034581.1:160039-184854 GCA_013401275.1 Pandion haliaetus | reverse complement strand
GGCGTGTCGGCGCTAGCCCTGACCCCCCTGCGGGTTTGGGGTGTGAGGGGTCCCCCGGCGGGGGGGTTTGTGTGCAGCAGGGTGGCCGGGGCTGAGGTGCTGAAGGGTTTGTGCAGGGAAGCATGTGCCTGCGGAGATTGAAAGAATTTATTCATGACCATGAAACGCGTTCCCCCTTCTAATCGATAGCAAAACCAGGGCATTTGCAAATGGAGCAGCTTATGCTCCAGTCCTCCGCTTGTGCTGAGCTGTATAAGGTGGTGAAGGGCAACGCTTGGGGTGGAGGCATCTGTTCTGCTGGGCGCTGTGTCCAGTCTGACACGGATTTATACATGATGAACTCTCAGGCTAATTATTCTGAGGGGTCGTTAGTACAATACACCATGCTGCTTTTGAAGAGGGGAATAAAAGGGATTCCATTTAAATGAGGGCAAAGTAGGTCACAAAAAATGTACAAAAACCCTTCAGAATGGATGAGATGATTTTTGCCCGCTTCATAAAGACCTTTCTGGCCTCAAAGAGTTGGCAGTGGTCATAAAATAAGACCAAGCTTCAAAAAGAGGGCCATTAGTAAGCAAAAGTAGGAAAGAAATTGGGTTGAATGGGAAAGGAAGGACACTGGGTGCTGGCGAAAGTGCTGGGAGTAGAGGGCAGCACAGCAGCTGCGTGGGTAGGGAGGGCATACGAGGGAGTGGATGGAGAGCTGTGTATAAGCACTTTGTCCATTCCCGGCAGCTCACTTAAAAATGCGGGGTGTTTTTCACAGTACACACTGTACCAGAGACTGAACCTGTAAGTGAATCTTCTGACTGGTAAATAATGAAAGTTGGTAACTAGGGTGTATTTTAACACTGACTGTCATGGTTGCATCCCTCAAAATGCCGGCTTGCTCCTTTGTCTAGTGGCTCATCCCAAGATGTGCAGATGCCAGCAGGAATACATGGGCAAATCAGCCTGCTAGCTGCTACACCTGTAACATTCTTGTTTTTAAAGGAATTGACGTAAGAATAAATTCATCATCTGTGTGATTAACCTAGGATTGTCATCAGCATCGTGCAGGGGTGTCAGGCAGAAGATTGTATCCGCCAATGGATGTATTTTTTTAAAACCTTCTTTTCAAAATTGTGTTGATGATTTGTTTGCGCTTCATATTTGGTTCAAATGCTGGGGAGTGCACATGGCAATAACAGGAGCTTTGGGAAGTCTTGGCACTGTTGCTTCAGAAATGATTGATAGCGAGACATGCTCGAGTATGAGAACCCGACACAATGCCTTGAACAGTGTTTCATTCCCTAGTGTCCGACCCTTCTTGCTCTGAGCAGGGTAACAGTTTTAAGTGAATGCTTTCTCTTCCAGTGCTTAGAAAAATGGGTTTGCACTGAATTGTATTTATTCACACTTACTGAATGTTCGTGCATGAATGTTAATGGGCTGCTCTTAATACAACACCAGTACTTGTCTATGAATTAAATAAAGCTACAATTAAGACCTCATTCTCCAGTGGCTTATTAGTGGATCTCACCTGCCTGAGTTAGTCTTGTTAGTAAAGCTGCTTGGGATAACATTCAGTAAGTACAGTGAGGACATTACAGTATTGCTCCTGTATTTTGTGCCTATAAGTGTGTATTCAGACATGTATAAGCAAACAGCAAGAAAGAATGTGTGCTGCTTTGTATTTTTTGCGTTAAAAATACAGGCATATAATTTTCCTCAAGAAAATAAATGTCATGAAAGAGAAATGATAAAAGAAATGCTGAAATTGTGCCAGACAAGACTCTGTATTATTCATACTCCTGCATGCTTCTGAAATTGAGAGAGATTCTGACCAGTTTTGGTTGCAGCATCATTTGTGTCAAAAAAATAGATCTTGATAGCTCATTCAGGGAGATGAATACTGCACTTGGCAAGATGTTCTCCATAGGAGATGGCAGGGAAAAAAAAAATTGGTCCCATGAGCATTGACAAAGTAAACAGTCCTATTTCAAACAGACACATCATCCATTTTGTCTGAAGCAGAGAACCACATCTTTAAGAGAATAGTCATCCTACAGAAAAAGGAAAGGAGCTGGTAAATGTCATGTTTCCTTTAAGCTTGGCCGTTTTCCTCTGAAAAGGGGAAACAGCCTAATGAGAGCTTAAATCTACAAATGAGAAAAATTCTCGAGGTGTTTTGTTTAAGTTAACTATGAGTGGGTCATATGAAAGGAGTGTAAAAGGAAATTTGCAGGAGTGCCTATGCAGAGAGCCATGGTGATGGGGAAACACAGCCACATTAAGTCAATGCTAGTGATACCTGTGGGTTCTGGTATTTCCCACTTTTGGTCTTGAACAATGGCTTATTTCTTACTTATAGACTATTTCCTCTTTGAAAGGAAGATATTGGCCTTTGCCTTTTTGTTCTTCTTTACTGTCCACCTTCTGGACATTAGGTGAGAAGACTCCTCTCATCTTCCACAAATCTTCTGCCTGCCATACCACCAAGGATATCCAGACTGAGTTCTTGGCAATGAAGTGGATGCAGATGGTGCCCACTTAACATCTTAGTATGCAGAAGCAGGAGGCCAGCGTAGGTAGGATAGTGATAGGACTTGGAGCAAGAAACTGGATCTTTTTTGAATGCTTCCAGGGCATGAGGCTGATTGAGTTTCAGATACGTCCTGTGGCAAATAAGGCCACATGCTTGTCTCTCCAGAGGTGGATGTGGACTTGCGCTCCTATGTTGTAATATCCTTTTCATTCCTCAGCTGCATATACAAAGAGGATACTCTGAGCAAACACTGGGCTCTGTTCACCAGTCAGCTGCAGTGGGGCTTTGAAATAACAGAAATTACTGTCTGTGCTCGATAGTGTAAGGACTTTAGGTTAATAACTCTTTTGAACTCGGCATGGTAATGTTGCTGTCCTTCCTGCTAGCTGAGTGCTGCTATCTTTGCTCCACTGAGGTCCCCAGCAATGTCAGCGAAGTTAAGGATTTTAAAACTGCGGTTATTATCATCATTATTGTTGGTTTAACTTATGCAAATTTTTATCCTGAGCTCTGATGATTTTTCAGTTATGGAGTAGTAGGCTAAAAAGAGATAAAAATAATTCATGTGCTCTTTGTGTGTGCATTTCTAGAAATGTGAGCCTTAAATCAGTGCCTATTTCTAACAGTTTGAACACAAGTCTTACCTGTCCTGAGGATCTGCCGTATGCTTGGTCTTGGTCTTGGCTGGAATCAGCCATTTGGTATGGTGGTATTTGTGTGGCGACATGGTGGAAGGGACCAAACTGCCAAGTGGTAGGTACATGGGTGTTAAAAATAGGGTGTTGAGGATTCATGATGACTGTGGGGACCTGTTTTGTAGGCACCTTGTGAGTCCTGGGTGCAATTTGTAATTAAAACTGCAGGATTGTGGAGTGGGGGTGTATGAAATCCACCTTTGACAGTGGCCTTAGCACAGCTGTACCCAGTCCAGGATGAGGTATGTCCTTAAGGTTAAAGGAGGATGTGTTTGCTTGCATGGAGGAGAACCAGTTTACTCCATGTGCGGAGGACAGAGTTTGGAGAACTGGCTAAAGCAGAACAGAAAGTGAGGTCTTGGTAGAGAGTAACAGCACCTGACTTGGAGCTGCACATGCAAAGCCCAGTGACCTTTGGGCAGGAGAGAGAAGGTGGTTTTAGTAGCAGGGACAGTCAGTGTAATGGTGGTGGACTTGCTGGGAATCGGGAAGCCAGAAGCAGTCTTCTGAAGAGGTAGGAGCTTCCAGACGAGGACCCTGTGTACTACAGAGGACAAAGACTATGCCTAAAGAAACAAAGGCAGGGAAATGCCAAAAATCTCTGAAGGGGTTAGGGTTTCCTTAAACCCTTGTGCCTAAACTTCTCAGGCCTGGGTGTGTGCTCCAGCTGTGCTGTGACTTGAGAGATGCGGTAATGCACCAGCTCCTTTCTGTTTCATCCTACATCCTGGTTTCCTTGGGAAGGATACCCACTTGCACTGGCAGAAGGTGCCTGAGGTGTGCCCTGACAGGGATGCAGATTTGGATGTTTGGGAGACTATATCCATGGGTCATACTGCAAATGCAGCTACCCTGAAGCTTGACTTGAGCATCTGCTCAAGGGGAAACACGTGTGTTCCTTAGAGGGATCTTATACCCATGCAAGTCTGAAGAGCAGGAATGCTTTGATCAGGAAGCGGGAGAAGGTACAGAATAGCTGCAGGGGACCTGTAAGGGTCCTGTGGGTCAGGACCCCAGCCCAGGGACTGTCCAGCTTGTCAGACCTCTGCCCTGGCTACGAGACAGCAGAATCAAATTGTGTCTCAGCCATCTGGAACAAAGTGTCTGGCAGAGAGAAAATGGTTTCCAAAGTCAAAATGTCTCCTAGATAGTGACGATAAGCCTTCCTTGTGTCAGCTGCTCATTCAGAAAAGAGTTGAGCTAGAGATAAAATTCACTCTAGGCTGCTGCTTTCACATGGTATCAAGTACTGGCAGATGCATTGTGTTATGATCAATTCCTTTGAAGAGAAGCTATGTGAAATATTAATTTAATGGATTGATAAAAACATTTAAAACATTGGGATGGAAGAACATGCTGTGGATGTGTAGTTTAGTTTAGAATACTCTTTTGTCTGGGTTTTATCTGTTGAACTTCTCTGTAATTTTAAAAATTAAAGCATCACAAAGTTATTAATTAGAGAGAGCCCCTATGTGTGTTTTCATGTTGCCATGGATATTTCTCAATTATTGGCTCGGGGTAGCTACTATTTTTAAAGAAAACAATGATTCAAGTCTTTTAACTAGTCCATTTGTATATTTTTTTAAATGTGTATGTATCAAGCATGTTATGTCTTTTTGGTGTTTAGTCTGTTTTTGCTTCATCCAGAGTTACCTTTGAAGTGTTGTAAGCCTCTAACCAGTTTTGTTAGTTGTTTGTTATGTTTGTTAGGTAGGTAACCATGTTCACATGGCAAACGTATAGGGGACAAGGGAAATTACTTGCACATCTAGAATGTTAACTATTTTTCTTGTTAATCTTTTTCAAATTAAATGATAGTTCATCCCTGTAACCCTGCAAAGACACAGATTCTAGGGCTCATCTGACAGTGCATTGCCACAGTGATGCTGCAGGACAAATCTGAATCAGTCTTGGAATATACAAGTACGTAGAGAGTTTGCCTGTGGCCTAATCCCTGCTGTTCACCTAGCCAGCATTCTTGGCCGGTGCAGGAGGCAGCAAAAGCCATGGCTTTTCCCCCTTCTTGTACGGTCAGGGATGTATCCTTGGCCATAGGTTATCCTAGTGATTGTAAGAAATGCCTCTCTCCCTGATGGGCACATTCTAGCTCTAGATAAGCAGATGTTTGTTTCGTAAATGGATTAAAATGAAATAAAAAATGTGAACAATTTTATGAAGGGTTGCTGTCAAATAAGTCTTTCATCAGAGGAGAGTGTATGAAACGGACCAACGGCCTAAAAGAACATGCTGCGGATAATACCTGCAGAGGTTGGTGATCTTGCACTTGCTCCTGAGTTAATCCAGGTCATAAATGCAATGACTGACTCTTAAACAGAGGATGTACCTAGTCAGGGCAGAGCTGAACAAGCTGTGCTATTCCTTACATCCCCTGTGCACTAAAGGCAGCTTTCTGCTCTATGGATCTGTTGCCTGCATATGTGATCGGTAGACTGCAATTACAGAGGATGGGTTTTGTCTTCTCCTGTGGCTGTGCAAGACCAGATCAGAGCAGGAACCCTGTCAATGAGTCAGCGCTAGGAACAAGCGATTTGAAACCTCATCCTCATTTGTGTTGCTCTTGGTGTTGCAGCCGCACACGAGAGCTGTAGTCCTCGGCCCGGTTCACACTGTGCCTGTAGAAATGCAAAGCAAAATGGCAGTCTCTGTCCCAAAGAGCTTACAGTCTGTGGCAAAACCCAACAGATGGGTACAGTTAGACAGATGGGAGAGCGCAGGGGAAGGGTGACGTGGTATCGGTCAGCGCTCAGCGTGGTGGGCAGCCTTCCTGGGTCACCAGCTGCCACCCGCTCCCATCTCCTATGGGGTACCCTGGCAGAGTTGTCCAGCATGCCCCAACCTGGAGCATCCACCTGTGCCTCATGCTGGTGCTGGCTGTAGGCCAAGGAATTATTTTAAAAAATTATGTAGGATGGGGGAGAAGAGAGGTAGCGGCTAGCCCTGGGATCTCAAGCACTGTGCCATGGTGTGCTGTGTAGACGTTTCCTTGGTGGTCATCTGGGTATGGATTTACAGGGGAGAGGAGACATGGATGAGGTCCTGGGCCTCCTGGTAGCACTGTGCTGTCCCCTGAGCACTGCTTCTTGCAGCACATGCTTGCAGTCATGGGAAAGCATAATATTGTCTTCTTCCCTCGAAGGTGACTGTGTCTGGCCTGACATACATTATAGGTGTTTGGAGGATGATGTTATGTTCCAGCTGTGTGCGGAGGAGTTGTAGAGGGCTGGTAGTACGTGATCCCTCCCAGCCACACCTGGGGAAGGATAGCTCTTTCTCTTATTCTGCTGTCAATTGACTTCCAAATAGAAGAGTCTGTCCCTGGAAAACTTTCTATTTAGGAGATACTGTTTCTGTACTGCTTCTATTTCATGTGAAGTTAGTTCTAATGCAACGTTTATTAATTCAAAAGCATTCTGTTCTCCAGGCTAAAAAAATTATCTTTACTCTGTCAGATTCCTACATCAGGACAAGTTGTGAAATGCTGTAACTACTTTGCTTCAACATTTCGGTTTGACAGAATGTATGTATCTGCTTTGTGTAGGGAAGAATTAAGTTTGATTGGTATAGTTGTTTTGAGGAGTAATTTATCTGTGCAATTATTTTCTGAAGCACTATCTGCTCATATTTGAGTGCCTTCAATTAGATTAGAAATGTGAACATTTTAATTTAGGAAACGGTCTGCAAGTTGCTAATGTGTTTTAGTGGGGCAGTGAGACCTGGCTCACACAGGCTTCCCAGCCCTGCCATCTTCTCTTCCCCACAGACATCTATCGTGAAGCACCGCTAGCATATTTGAATAAGGATTTCTGGTCTCTGCAGAACTGTTCAATGTAATTTGAATATCTGTCTATCCAAATGATGTTCCTTTGGGGGTTGGTTTTATTTTCTGGGAGAGGGTGTGAAAACCATGCTATACTGTATGGGAACATGTGTCATGATAAGGATCCTGCAACACAAATGATGCCTCAGTAGGTGCCATTGCATAAATCATCTGCTGATGACATGCACAAATTAGGCACATTCTACTTTTGCTGTCAAACTATGCTTGCCGTGGGATCTGCATTTAAGTTATATCTTTGGCTTTGTTTTTGCAAAACAGCACGCATGTAAAAGCTGGGAAGCCCTGGTATAGCCTAACTTCATGTAGGAATGCAGCAAAACTCAGCAGTCCTATTTTTTAACCAAATTCAGCCACAGTTAGATCACTGTGGTGGGTAATGTTTCAGCTTCGTGCCATTAGAGTGTTTTATCACCTTTGTCCAATACACAAAGAACTCTACAGCCTTGCAGAAGCCAGTCTAAAATGTTTGAGCACTCAACAATTTGGAGAGTACAGTGTGTACAGAGGTAAATGTCACATTTTTCTCAAAACTGTTTTATGACTAAGAGGAACTCATGATAATGTCTGTGTGTCCTTATTCTTATGAATGTAGAGGTAGAAGGGGTCCTGAGGAATCACTTGTGTCTGTTCCCCAAGTAACTAACACATTCCTAATTAGGAGGACAGTTTACTCTAAAATTTAGCTTAAATCTCCATGGAAATTAAGAGGATTACTATTGTACTGCTCCCAGCAACATGGGAAACAATTGATCACTGCTGTCTTCAGAGCAACTCTTCACATCACAAAACTTCCCTGTGCCGATAATCCCAAGCCAGGAAATGGCCATAATCACAGCCGTTGCTGCCTGGCATCCCTCTCCCTCCTTTTGCTTTTTGGACCAAAGGAGCCTGATTGAATTTTTTGCATAGAACAGTTTTCCGAGCATCATGTTGGCTTTGTTGCTGGACTCAGGATCTTGCAGGAGGAGCAGTGTGGGCAGTGCTTTGGCTGCTGTCTGGCTCCTCGTAGGGAGGAATAACTGTCTTGCACACTTTGTCTGCAATATTCATATAAATACACACAGTGCTCTGCAAGAGTGTCCCCACTCCTGACTTGCATTTGGAGTATGATCCGTGCCACTTTCCGGATCATTCTCTGCACGACTGCTGCCTGGCTACTCATTCCCTTTCTGGCATTTGTGCATTTAACTTTTTCAGTGTTCCGAAGTTACTACTTTTTACATGTGCCTTTATTGAATTTCCTTGTATTGATTTGGAGGGGTGAGCTATTTTATCCCATCAGTATTGCTCTGAATTCTGTATCTGTTGTTTATCAAGACCTGTGCTGCTGGGATGTTTGTGGGAAGGGGAGGTGGGGTAAATGGCTGTGATAAGGTGCTTTGTCCTCCAGGCTCCAGGAATACTGCACTGTTTTGTGGATGATTTTGGCAGCTGGAGGAGATCCTCTGTAGCTGAGGATCCATGGGTGCAGCATCCTTGAAAACCTTTGCTTTCCGTGCATTTGGAGTGGCCTGTTTTTTCAGGCACTTTTTCATTGCCTCATTTTGCAGTGCTCAGTTCAAGGGACTGTTGAGGTGTCATTCACTGTTAGTAGCTAGAATAAGGATAATAGTGGTTAATGATACTTCACATTGATGGATCTGATTTAAGAAGTTATAGTCTCCCTCCCCAAGGAACATGTGATTGTGTCCCTCTCTGGAGCTGACCATCTTTTTAGGTGCAACAGCTCAGCTGTTGCTGGGGTCAGACCTACAGAGTGACCTACCTTGGCAAGGAAATAGCAGTGTCAGCAATAGACAGGAGTGTGTGGGCACAGCCTGCCCCTCGCTCGGCTCCATGGGCAGTATGGATGAGGCTGACGTTTCCCAGTGGTGACAGTTTCCCAGTGGTGTGGGACTTTTGCCAGCTGCCCACCAGCAGTATGCGTATTTACAGTTAGCAGGGAATGTATCCTACCACGTGGATGGAAAACATGTTAATTGTGTTGCAGCCAAGATGTCTAAGAAGATTAAGATATTTTTTTGTTGGAAATCCAGCTCCTTGTTTAGCACTTCTCAGCATCCTGGAAGGATTGTGTGGGTGGGTGTGTTTTTCTTTTATTTTTACTATTTACCTTTCCTTTCTTGTATTTGATGCATGACTTCACAGCACTAGTGAAGAGTTAGGAAAACTTGATTCATGATTTTAAGGTTGCTGCTTTATATCCATATTTGGGGTTTAATCAAATTGTCAGGAAAATAAATGAGAAGGCTTTTCCTCTTTCTAATGCCATTAGACTTCCAGCTGTTGTAGTCAGTTAGTTTCTGGATGACGGTATCATGACAAATCAGACCCAGTAGCTTTCTTTGTCTCTTATGTTCAGTTCATGCTGCCATCCCGCTGGCTGAAGCCCTGCTACCTGCCACGAAATCTTACCAGTGGCCCATGGGATTAGAGCAATTGCTCTGCAGCAGTTCTGCAGAGCCCTTTCACCTTTATAGTAGTTTTAATTAAATTCATGATAAAGGTAGATAGTGGTCCAGACTAACTTTTGAGGCTTTCCCCAAACCCAGAAGGAATTGCAGGAATTTCTGTCACAACCCAGTGTTACATTTTAATGGTGATTTTGGTACATTTGTCAAAAAACCCACACATTTTGTGTGGGTTGATCCCTATACATCTGCCTTTGTGAATCATGTAGTCCAGAGTTGCCTCCCCTCCAGATTTGAGATTTTTGTTTCAATATAAGTATGCAGGAAAAGGTTAGGTAGTATTACCTGATGTGCCTTGAGATAAAAACAAGCTTTCTGCAATGAACATAGTTTTGACAAGAGTCTGTGCTTGTCTTAAATCTTAAACATGCAAAGTTGGGCATTTTTTAAAATGCCTGCGAGTTTTGGTTTCTAGCATTTGCTGAAAGTGAATGGGATTTGGGGCTGTACCTGTCCTTCAGCAGTTCAGAAAATCACCCTGCAGCCCTGCAAGCGTGGGGCTGAGACTTTGCCACTCTGGTCATGCAAAGCCAGCTTGAGCAGAGGGGAAGACTCTCCCTTCCTTGGATTCTGCAATTCAAATAAGTTCATGAAGGAACCCTGAAAACACTGGTCTGGAAAGCATGGCAAGCAATGCCGAAAGCAGGCATGCAGGCCGATGTTCTGCCTGGCAGACAGTGCATACTAAATCAGGGTGATTTATGGAGCTGTTTCTGTTAAAAGCTTCCTCGTGCACTTTAGAAAGTGGAGCTGCCAGATTGGTCAAAATCCAATGCCCAGACAGTTTGAATTGGCTGCCGGCTGCAGTAATAACCATGGCGAAACTCTTAACAGCCCTTTCATGCAGGCTTTGCAGGCTGCCACATCGTTGCTGCTTCTCAGAAAACAGACAGTGTCAAAATGTTATGCAGTATGAGGACATTTCCATGGTAACGTTAGCATCCCATGACACCCATTCTTGTACTGTGGTGTCAGTGCATGCTGTCATCATTGTACTTTATTCCTCCATCTGGGGCCTTTAGGAATGCTGTGGTACTGATCATATGGATTTCTTTGGTGACTGCTCGTAGTTATGGGGCTGAGGGTGGAAGAGATGCTTTCTGGGCTTTCAGGTGTCTTAAGGCAAGTATTCCTTCTTTTAGCAATAGCAACTCTCACATAATTCAGCTTAAAAGCACCTGGTGTTGCTTTCTGCTGTACCAAAAAAGCAGCTTTCCCTCTGTGATCAGACAGCTCACTGCAATAGCTGTTTTGTACCTGGCATCAGAGGCACCCGCGCTTCTATCACGCAGCTCTTTGTCAGGCAGCTCCGAGATCACTCAGTTCTTGAAGACGCTCCAGTCTTGTTTCAAGTCCAATCCTTTCAGCCTGGAGAAAGCTTATTGCTGATGTCCATCTGTAGCCTGACAGCAGTCTGCTCCCTTCCCTCCTTCCTTTGCAGGAGCCATCAGCTGCTCTGGACACTGCTGACCATGGGGCTGATTTTGGACAGCAGCCTGAGGTCTTTGGGTAGAGTTTCATCCGTGGCTAGTCCTGGTTTCATTCGTGTCTCAATCAATGGTTTCGGCCTGCCTATAAATATTTCAATTTGTGCTGCTCTGCAGGAACAATGTCCTGCTAGGATTTTCAGTATTCCCCCTGTGGGCTTTCTGCCTTTTCTTTCTGTATTTCTGTATTTCCACCAGGTGATGTATTCCAAAATTAGCATCATGGGTTTTTTTTCACTGTGCAGGCAACACATGTTTATTGGCTCTTTTCCCTTGACATAGAGAAAGCTGTTCTCAATATTTTATAGATAAGCTAGAGCTTTGGCAAGAAATAATAAAGGTAAAGATGTTTTCTGTATGGCAGCCCACAGACCTTCCACCAGTGCACATTTTTCACTTCTGCTTGGTACTTTGTAAGAGCAATAGAGAGATCTTGGTTTAGTTATTGTGCATGCGTAGGTTCTGAAAATTGCATGTGCATTCTACGTATGTGGGTGCACAGCAAGGCTATTTCTCACACAATGGTGCTATAGTGTAAAGGGATCATGTATGATAAAACCCAGTGCTTGTGATTTTAACATCTGGTCTGAAGTATTTCACTTGAAGGGACTGAGAGGATAAATGTGAGACTTGAAGTACATGTTGAGACCAGAGGAAGGAGCAGAACTTGACTTTTGATCATATCTGTTCCTCAGGACCCACTTCTGGACTGTTTCACAACGGTAATTCTCAGCTTTCCCATTTTGCCCAGGGCTCTGCTTTGAGTCATGCCAGAGTCCCAAGTTATCTTTCTATAAACTTGTTTTACATCTGTTTCCACTGAATTCCTAGCTTCTGCCTAGTAACAGGAGTAAGTCTGTTTCTGTGACCTGTCTGCTCTGTCTGCAGAAACACTCTTACTGCTCCTGTAGCACAGGCAGCTACTACGTCCTAAACTCAGTTTTTCCTTAGACACAACCCAAGCCAAGTGCCTCTAAACCTGGCATCATGTCGGCCCTATTTCAATGTTTTTCTATTTTTGTCTCAGTACTGCCTGGTTTACCTATTAGAAAGCTCTATGAAATATTGCATAGTTGGTTGAGGCAAAATTTGGCTTGCTGCTCTAGGAATAATACCAGGCAAATTACCCACAGTCCATTTTAGTTAGTGAATTTGACTCTCTGTTTTCAGTCTGTTCACTGCAGCCATCTGCTGCAGAGACACAGCAAGCTTGTAGGACAGATTGACTGTGAAAATCAGGAAGCTTTATTTCAGGCCACAATTTTGTTTAATTTCCTGAAATCTAGAAAACTGTTTATTTTCTAAATCACTTTTCCCCTAGAGCTGTAAGACTGTGTTTCCAAAGATCACCTGTACAAGGTACTAGCTGCATGAAATGGTGCAAGGTCCTGCACATAGGTCGGGGCAATCCCAAGCACAAATGCAGGCTGGGCAGAGAATGGATTGAGAGCAGCCCGGCAGAGAAGGACTTGGGGGTGCTGATTGATGAGAAGCTCAACATGACCCGGAAATGTGCGTTTGCAGCATAGAAAGCCAAGCATATCCTGGGCTGCATCAAAAGAAGCATGACCAGCAGGTTGAGGGAGGTGATTCTGCCCCTCTACTCTGCTCTCGTGAGACCCCACCTGCAGTAGTGCATTCAGCTCTGGGACCCCCACCACAGGAAGGACGTGGACCTGTTGGAGCGAGTCCAGAGGAGGGCTGCAAAGATGATCAGAGGGCTGGAGCACCTCTCCTACAAAGACAGGCTGAGAGAGCTGAGGTTGTTCAGCCTGGAGAAGAGAAGGCTCTGGGGAGACCTTATAGCAGCCTTCCAGTACCTAAAAGGGGCCTACAGGAAAGGCAGAGAGGGACTTTTTACAAGGGCATGTAGTGATAGGACAAGTGGTAATGGCTTTAAACTGAAAGAGGGCAGATTTCAATTAGGTGTAAGGAAGAAATTCTTCACTGTGAGGGTGGTGAGACACTGGAACGGGTTGCCTGGAGAGGCTGTGGATGCGGCATCCCTGGAAGTGTTCAAGGCCAGGTTGGATGGGGCTTTGAGCAACCTGGTCTGGTGGAAGGTGTCCCTGCCCATGGCAGGGGAGTTGGAACTGGATGATCTTTAAGGTCCTTTCCAACCCAAACCATTCTATGATTCTATGAAAGATGGTGGGGGAGTGGGGGGAGTGAGTCCTGAAGCAGTGACAACATGATGACCTGAAAATGTTTCACTGATCAAAATATTCATTAATAAATTCCTAGCCTTCTGTCAGTTTTGTTAAGAATGTACCTTTATGTGTGAGTTGACCAATAAAGAAGTGTTCTGCAAGTGTCAGTAATGCAGATTAAAGAAGCTTTTGGCCTCTGATATTCAGTAAATGGTTTGGAAACTGGATTTTGCCTGTTGTAATGCTAAACTACTATGTGAGGAAAGATTCTCAGCCTTTTATTTCAGTTTGTAAAGGGGGGAAAAAAACCTTAACATCTCGATGTGAGTGCATCTTATAAGGTTTAGACATTGTAAAAGATTTAGTGACCTGTTCTCTTAAGCTCTTAGAGTCATCGGATTTTAGAGGAAATTGCAGTCAAAAGCGAACATTTTAAAATTGCTGATTTAAGTGGTCTCATAGTTGACTGTTTCTTCCCCTTGATATTCCTGTGCTTATCTCTTTAGACCTGCAGGTGTTCAGTCCACTAAGGCTGCAGTGCAGAAAGGGGAAAAGAGCTGCAAAACTAGGACAGACTTGGATTATATTTAACAATGTTCTATTTCGACTTGACAACCAGCTATCGAACACCTACAAATTTGCAACTGTGATTCACTCGGAAGCTGACATAACTGATGTCACTTTGTATTAATAGGTACAGAATTGTAACTGCTTTTAGCAATGAGATTCATTAACAGCCTCTCCAAACACACTGACAGTTGTTGAAAACCTGAAAATATTAGGTGTATATAAAAATGGATTATGCCATAAAGGAACCTCCCTGTGCTGCCAAATGTGTTTACAGCAAGTTCTTGTGGGTGTTATGCATGATGATTCCTCTTCATCACTTTCAGTAGGTCTTATTGAGAGCGAAAGGTGTTTGAGGACTGATCCACACTCTAAATTAATTAGGAGCTGCTGATCTAGTGGGGTTACACGATGTGAGTGTATTTGGGAGTTACTGTGTCCACAGCATTTTTCTTGGCAAGTGGAAGCTGTCCAACGAATTCCTGCATAGTGCTGATGTTTTGGGAGGTGTTTGGTCCTTCACTTTTTGGCTTCAACGGGAAGTGGTGTTGTGACAAACCGTGTCTAGACAGTACTCTCGAAGCTGTACTAAGTGTACTGAGTTCAGCTCCCCTTTGAGCTTTGCACGCTTTTCTTGGTGTGGGCTGCTAGATACCTCTGAGGAGATTGGTGTGGAGGAAGTGCAAGTGTTCATTGCTTCCTACCGTCTTCTTTGAAGATACTGAATTAGTAGCTAACAGTGGTGGCATATAACTGGTCCTCACCAGCCTCTGTTAACTGTCCTCTGGGGTGAATGAGTCGGTTACTCTTCCAAGCTCAGTAATCTCTGCATTACGTATGTGCGGTTTTAAGGTTTGCATCACTGGCTTGATAGGTCAAGACGTAAAAGTGAAATGAAAACTGAGATTCAAGAGAGGAAGTGTTCAGGATGGCCTTGGCTTGATATTGAGTTGTGTAGTCAGACTTGTTGCTAGGAGTAAATCTGTGGATACATACATTTGGGCTGAGATTTCTAATACTCTGGGTACTGCTGAGAGCTACTCCGTTGCTCCTTACAGCAGTCAGTCATCTACTTCCCTTGGTTCCTTCTTTCCCTTCTTTCTCTTGTATACATCACAGTGCCACTTCTGTTCCTTTTGGCCATCAATAATTCAATTGTGTTTAAGTTTTTAGGTGATGTCTGCTCTGTCCCATTCATCTATCACCCATTTTTGGTATCTGTTGTTTGGATGTGACTTTGCTTTTACTGACCTGCGACTCTTAGGCTGGCCATATGGGCTGACTTCTGGAGATGGAGAGTCTCCTGAGACCAGCCAAAATGGCTGGCTTAGGACGCAGCAAAATTGCAAATAACAGTCCTTTGAAAACAGTACTGTCTGGCAAGGGAGCAAAATTCCTTATTTTGAGAACATGGAAATCCTAGGCATTTTTCCCCCCTTTCTCATTGTTCTTTTCTACAAGGTTAGAAACCTTGTTTGCAAGTACACCACCAAATGGTCGTTCACCCTTCCTCCCCTAGAGTTATAAGTAGCTGTCCAGATAATTAAGTACAGTTGGACCATCTTCCAGTAATACTGTTTATATTTTAAATGTTGCAGTAGCAAATCATTCATTGGGCATATAACACAGCAAGTGATCAAACCACCTCTGGCTCAACGTGTCTGTGTTGGAACAGCCTGTGACAGTGAAGGAGTGTAATTAGCAAGACACATAGAATGGGACTGAAAAAAAGATGTGAAAATAAGCAGAAGGATTTGAAAAGGATTAGGAGAGTAAATGACAAACCAGTAGTTAAATGGTGCATGATTAATGACTGTAAAAGTAAAAGGTTGACTAAATATTGTGACTCTGTAATGGCTGCCCCAAAGTAATAGAAAATAGTTTGTTCGGAAGACTCCAGAAGTGGATTTATATCGACACATATGCTGACTCTGGGTTTAGACCTGTTTCTTAGACTTGGCTTAGGTCAAGGTGAGTGTCCCCTGAGATGCTTTCCTGCTTGGCTCGATGACCTAAGATTCATCTTCCATCTTTAATATTAATGATCAGCATCAAAATATCAGTCAGCCCACTGAAATGCTGTGAGAGAATTTATTCCTCTTCTGAACCTTGGTACAGGTGGGAATATCAAAACTGTCTGGAGTCACATAGGCAATTGGTGGCTCTTTGTCTGGTATTAAAGGAAATTAATCTGTACTGGAACTGTTTTTCTTAGTGCTGCAAAACTGGTTTGTGTATGCAAAAAGAATCTGAAGAAGGTGCAACTTCCATAGTGCTTAAAGGAGTAAGTAGGAGTTGCTCTCCGTAACATGGAGTTGCTGGGTGTCACTCTTCGTCTTAATACCAACTTTGTCATGTCTTTTTTTATAACGCCTGATCTGGGACTGGATTTTATCACTGGTTTCTTATCAGTGCATCTTAAATTCTAATTTTCAAGGAGGTACTGAACTCCTCCATGTGTTTAGTAAATATACTGTTGAGGACTTTGAGCAAACTCTGAAGTTTCTCTTTTCTGTAGTACGTGTGTCTCTCCACTGTTTTAGGATTAGTATTTGTATTGTTCCTAGCCATGTTTTGCCTTCAGTCTGGGCCTACAGCCATTCTCAGATCTGCTCTCTTGTGTCTTAGAGGAAACAAAGTTAAATATTAATGTGTTTTGAAGTCCAAGATTTGTCTCAAACAGATAAAAGCCAACAGAAGTGAAAGTGCCATCCTAGAATACTGAGATGCTTTGACCAAAGATTTGTGGTTGACATAATGTTTCCATTGGGAGCATTGAAGCAGAGCTGCAGGATAGGGAAATTTTGAATGTGGCTGAGTGCATGGTTTTGGCTCTCGTGAAGAACATTTGCTGTTAATACTGCAGTATGGAGGCCCACTGGAATTATTCTGTAACCTTTGATTTGCGGGGGGTGTGTGTTTCCCAAATGGTAGGGAGCTATGGAGGGCATTTGCTGTCTGTTCCTTGCTGCAAAGGACACAGCCAACATTGGAGGAANTTTTGTTTTTTTTTTTTTAACAAAATCTCATTACTCTCAAAACTAACACTTTTCATGTTACTACTTTTTTTTTTTTGGCAACAGAGTTGGATATAAGTAATGGTATGTAATTGTTACAAGTTTCTTAATCTTTTTGCGGGAGCATGGTCCACTTCTGTTTCCCTGCAGAAAATTTGCAGGTGAGAAGTTCCCGCCCAGTTTCTTTGGGGCTTTCATGGGACAAAAGAGAAAAACTTTTTTGGAGAGGTGAATCTGACTGTAAAATCATAGAAACTGGAAGAACGTGTGAATGGGAAGGGAACAGATTAGGACTCTAAACTGTTCTTGACTCATTTTTGGAAGCCTACATTTCAAATGGCACTCCTCCCCACCTTTTAAGGACTGTTGCAGGCATAGCTGAACTAATTACGCCTCTCCATCCCAGACACCATCCACAGCCTATTTGGATGTGCAGGCTGCAATTTGGGCATAGCTGGTGCATTTTTCCTCACCAGCCACTTGTCTCTTGCTTCTTGTGGCAGATAAGAGGCTGAACTCTTAACAGGCATTTCCTTTGGTGGGGACATTAATTCGAATCTCTCTTCTGTCCATGGGTGCTAGTTTTCATGAATCTTTGGGAATATGCTAGCTCTGAAATGTGCCCTCTCTGTCCAGTGAAGTTCAAAGATTCAGAATTTATGGAGGATGGAAAAAGAGGAGAGACAAGTCTTGTTTCCAGAGGCAGCTCTGTTGAAAAGATTTTCTCTCTGCAGAGAGGGAAACTTGTGCTTCTGGGTTGCGTGCTTAGAGAGAGGGTCAGATTTGCAAAGGTATTTAGACACCTAAAGAGCCCCCAGAGCTGTAAAGAGTGCTTCATGAGCCAGTTGCCACCAGTCCAGTATCTGTGTTGTCAAGAGGCTAAACATCTTTAAGAATTTGGCCTTTAACTGCAAGTGATGAGAGACTGGGGGATGTAATTTTGTCTGCAGGCAGCCAGTGCACACCTTCTTGGAGGGCATGAGGGACTGTAGGTAGACTGAGCACTCCTCACTCGCCATGGTGGGAATTCTACAGTGTCTCCTGGAAGCTGTGGACCTCGGAGAGGTCCAGACCTGTCACAGTCAGAGGCCTCGTGTGTGAAGTGCAAATAATCTGAAGCTGCGGTAAATAATTAGCTCTCAGTAAAATGTCTGCAGTGACTTTCGTCCTGTCAGTGAAGTTGTTATTAGAGGTGTGTTTTAGGAATCTGTTAATCTTGAAAGCATCTATATAAAATGTATCAGTATGAAACATATTCCGTCACTGTGGGACAAATGACTGTATGGGAAATGGATTTATATTATACACTGCTTTATAATTGGGATCTTTGAATATAGTTCTGTGTTTGTTGGGCACAAATGTGGAAGAAAAAAGAATTTATTTAATGCAACTGCTGTTTTATTTATAACGCTTTCAGTAGGAAAATCTTTCCATTGTAGTATAACAGTCTGTGCAGGGTGCTTTTGATTTTAGCAGGTAGGATTTAGAAGAGTTCAGTTCTCTCCTGGATACGTATGCCCATGCTGCATTGCAGTGGGAGTTAATGGGAATAGCCAGCTATGAAAGGAGAAGAATAGATCCCAAGGACTAGATCATATATAAGAAATTTCAGCTGACTCTTATGCAGGGCTAGTCATACAAACTGTTTGGATGCAGAAGAGACCAGTAAATGGGTTACTGTCATCTGCCCATCATCTGCTGGACATCAGGGATTAATCAGCAAGTGATGTCCAGAAGACCAGTGAGAGTCCTTCAGTGAGACTTGTGAGTTATTACTAGTTTTATCTTCTCATATCCTGGCTTACCCACAGAATAGGTCACATAGTGTTAGAGGTGGGCTTTTGCTCCCCATTTTAAGAACGTTTACTGCTGATCTGGGATGTTCTAGGAAGTGGACAGCATAAAGTAAAAATGAGCTGATAGGACCACAGGTCTACCGTATCAGGAAGAGGAGCTCCAACCTCCTGAGCTGAAACAAGGTGTTAAGGCTACACTTGGAAAGTAGAGAAAGGCCACAAATGCCCTAATGTGGCTGGGTGCCAAGGCAGTTACACCACCGCCTTTGCAAGAACGGGGGCGATACAGCTCTGTAGCCACTATATGCTAGCCCAGCATGGCCCATTGCTTAGTGCTTCAGGGATGGATCCACCTCTTGGCTCCAGTGGAGTGAAGATGGGGAAATGCTTGTATAAAAGTATCCAGAGTCATTGCAAAGGTGTACTCTGTGAAGAAATAGTACTTCATTGAGAAGATTGCTGCCATTGCTTGCCATGTTGTAATGAAGAGATGAGATGGTGTTTCCTCTCTGAGGTTTCCACTGGACTAGCACTAGTCTATAGTGAGTCATTAAAACTGTTTCGAGGGAAATCAGGCTCCATGTTCAGTAGCTCCCAGCTTATAGAGTTTAATTTTGTCTCTGAGCACTAAATTGCTTTGAGTTCAATAATTCATCTCCCTCCAACTGCTTTATTGTAATTTGATTTATTAATGAGCTGGCTTGAACAGCTGTCCTAATGCTTTATCACAGCAAAGTGAAACCAAGGGTTGCGCTAAGCACAGATTGCAAACACTTGCACGTATTGCGTGAACAATACACCATTTCACTGTAGCTGAGCCTGGAGAGACAGTGTGGTTAGTAGATTGCGTGTGCAAGAACTGGAACTCCTAAACTCTTAACCTTGTTTTATCCATCAGTATCCCTTCCCAACACTCACCCTCTCTCTGTCTTTCTCTTGCTGTAGAAGAACTTCAGATCATGCTTTCTTTTTTTCAGAAGTGGATTGTGATGCTTAATTAGATAATGTTTGTAGAGCAGCATACAAAAAATGCCAAGGGTTACTGTCCTTGCTGGTATTATTAGAGCTGGAGGAAGACTGCCAGAAGGTATTGATTCCTTGGTAAAAATAAAACCTTCAAGCTTCTTTGGTCTTTATTCATTACTGCTTTTTATCTTTGCATCCTGCAAACATTTCAGAGGGTGGATTTGTTTGCTGAAAGATCAAAACAAAATGTTGACAACTACTTGTGCCAATTTGTAGGCTCCCATGTGGGCGACATCAGAGGAATTTGTGCAGTGCTCTGTAAAGTCTTTCTAGGCTTTAAATCCACTTGGGTCCTGGAACTGTTGTTTGAGCAAAGCATTCAAATGGCCAGATAGGGATAGCACATCGAGTATAAAAAATAAGGAGAGAATCTCTTTGGGGCTTGTGAAACTGTATTGCGTATAGAAGCTTATATATACTTCCTAAAGTTGACATTTGGATTTGTTTAGTGCAGTTTGTTGATTAGTTGTGTACAAGCTGAGTCTTGCAATGTATAGTAGGTACTGTTAAGAGAACTGTGGCTGACTGGTGGGAAGGGCTTGCTGCCTTTTGTGTTTTCTAGTTCATCTCTCAGTGATGGTTTACAGCTTCTCTTATACCTCACTGTGGAAAACAAAATGTCACACTTTGAATTCATTAAGCAGCTGTGCAAAGGAGGGGGGACTGTCAAAAGGGAAAGCTGTTTTATACAACAGTAAAATGCAGGGGGAAAAGTCACATATCTGTAGCAGAAAATACATGAAAAAGACAAATACTGTGTAACATTCAGAAGACCCAAGTCATGCTTGGTAAAGTGAAATTTCTAAGGAGAAGGGATACAACAGGAGGACACTTTGAGAAGGAGTACGGCTTACAGGATACCGGTAAGATGTACTAGTCATTCATGGATCCAGAGGACTAAAATTTAGTAGTGACTTCAAAATCAAGTGTGGTCTTATGGTTTACTCTGATTGAAATGTGCAGTCAGAGCAGAAGCAAAACATAACATCTTTCTCCAAATTAGGCCAAGGACAAAGCACAGGCATCCAAACATCTGCACGTGTTATGACCTAGAAACTGCTTCAGCAGGGGGACTAAGGCCAGACTTTGGTGGAGACTGCAAAGTGCTTTCTGTGCATGTGTCAGGCTCGCAAATGGATTCACTTTGGTTGTCACAAGTCACCTTCGTGTTCATTTCCAACCATTAAGCTTCTTTGAATGAATATTTGGGTAAATGGGAGGTTTTTAAGCAAATACTGGTGACTGCACTTAGTGAGAGTCATCTGGCAGTGTAAGAACTGACCTGTCATGGAGTGAAGGGCACATCTTGACAAAGCCATGTGTTAGTGCTTGAAGGTCCTGTGCTGGCCTGGCATGCCAACCTGCTTGCTCAGGAGCAGGGCACCTTCCGGGTGTGCTGACCAATGTTACTCTTTGGTAATCTTGAACAAGTACCAGCTTATTTTCTTTTAAAACTTTGGAGAATTCATGAGCAAAGGAAAGGCGAGAACCATCAGCAGATGCTATAAACTCATTTCCCAGTGCTAGTTGCTTAGGTTTCTTCTAGAAGTTACTTAAGATGTGAGCAAGTCTTATAGCTGCCTGCTGCATAAAGTATGGATGAAACAGGTTTTTTTTTTAAAAAAAAAAAAGCAAATGATGAAATTAATGTGCAGCTTTGTAGGTATGTTACCGGTGAAAGGGAGGAATGGTGCCAGTGCTGAGAAGTGGCAAAGAGGTTTCTTTTATTATTGAAATGTCATAACCCATGAGTAACTTAGAGATGGAAGAAGAGCTGTGGGGCATGGGACAGTAAATACCTAACACTTTTAATGCTCTTTCAATTGAGCTGTTTGTAAGTAGTTGCCTGTTTGAGGAAACCACTGAATATAGGTTTTAATGCTGGTGCTGGTAGGTGAGTTCTTATGTGGGCATTGCAGCATCATCCCTGATGGTCCAGGCATGTGTGGAGTTAGATGTGAACATGTTCAGTGAGAGGGGAGGAGCAGATGCTCTATGAGTGGGAAAGGGCCTGCCCGGGTGAGCCGGGCACAGACAGAGCAGGGAGACAATGCGGGACATCCATTAAACCTGTTGCAAAGCTACAGAAGAGGGAAACTTGGAATCAGCTTAGGAAGTGAATGAGAGGCTACTGCAGTCTGAGGACTGTGATCTGCCTCCTGGGCGTCATGGCAAAATGGAAGGAGTAAGAGGTTTTTCTGTCTGCAAAGGTGTCTGTCTGGAGAAGGTCAGGGAGATGGTAAGAGTGCAACACCATGGAGGAAACTTGAGGGAGGTGAGTGCTGGGACAAGGCATCAGCCTGACCTCCTGATTACCAGCAGAGTACGGGTTTACCACCATTCCTGTGTAATGCACAGCTAAACAGGAGATGGTGAAACCTGAAAGCAGAAGCATGGCTTCTTCCCAGAGAGCTCCACTTCTGCCAGCCATGAGTTTGGCCTCTTTTATGAGCACCTACCTTGTAATCCAGAGAGTAGTAGCTGCCCAGATTTATTGGGATGCTTCTTCAGGATGCTGACCCAGCCTCCACTGACTTGTGGCTTAGGGACTTCCTCTGCTCCTGACTTTTCCTCATTAATTTTGTCCAGTTGCTTTTTGAACCCTTGTTAATATCCAGCAGCACCACAAAATCTTGCAGTGAGGCAATATCCACTCCTTGGCAGGGAGCAGTGTCTGTTGCCCCTCTCATCTCATTAGGATGTCTTCTCAGTTGTTGGCATGATGAGTTTTTGGCTGTGGGTTGCCAAAGAGCTGTGGTGGTGCAGACCCTAATTTTAGCACATTATGCTGGTTTAATGACAGTAACAGAAAGTAATTTTATAGGCAAGAACAAATTGCCTTTTTATATGGGGAGGAGGATACTTCCTCCCATGTATTACATTATTAAATTTGTAATCTTCATTTCTAATGCTTTTCAAAAGTGAATATTAACAGAATCTAAAATACAGATCTTAAATTTATGAGCTTCAGTTTTTCCCCAAACTCCTCAAGTTCTACAATTTGTCTTTAAAGGTGAAGGTGAACTTCAGCAAGGTTCTTTTTTTTTTTTTTAACTTAATAAATTAAAATCCCGTACTTGCTACCTATCTCTGAACAAGCTTCAAGGCTCCAAAGATACTTACATTTTAAATAGCAATAACGGATATCTATTTCCATTTTTGCTGAGTGGTGAGTTCTGAGTTCAGGCTTATTCCCCAGTGATAAAAGATGCTGGAGAGAAAAAAATGACACATTTCCATATGCCATTTGCTAGCAAGGAGGCTGTTGTGATGCTCTTTTTTGTTGCCAAGGAAACAGAGCCCTGAACTCCGCAGGCAGGAGGAAGAGGAGGAAGGGACTTTATTTCACTCCTGAGCTTGCTTTGTAATTTTGACTCGTGGTCAGGTACTGTGAATGGGTTGGGACTGAGGGTCTCTCTCTGAAGTTCACTTTCAAAATTGTGTGTCGTCCCTCCTTACGTTTGTTTCCATGTTGAAATAAATGTGAAGGCTGGAGCCTGATGGCACAGCTCCACCCTCGTACCAATAACGCGGGGTAGGTGGCTGTATGCATGCAGGTCGCTAGTGCAGTTACTGTACCTAGCGGAGTGAAACGGAGTGCTCAGTGCAGTCAGTGATGGAAGGGGATTGTACTTCTCTGACCTTGCCAGTACCATCTTGAGAAATCCCAAGGCCTCCTTATGTCAGCCCAGTCTTTAAGCATGAGAACAGAAATTCTCTGAATTAGAAGAATTAGAAGTTAACTGCAGGTGTAAGAAGGATGCAAGTTATGCAGATGGCAGGTGCTTCATAAGCAAGATTAATGCACAGTGTCCTCTTCTGACCTTGTTTCATTACTGTTGGTCAGTCATTGCCTGCACATCTTATAAAGAGGTTCCCATCAAACATTTTTTTTTGTTAGTTACGTTAAAACTATTTTTTCACTCCTAAATGAAGATACATACTGCTCTGTAATGCATGTTTGATCTTCCTGAACTGGCAGTGTTGTCTGCAAGACTAATACTGGCTGTATCACGAGTCTGTACTTCTCTTTTATTTCTTCTTCATCTGTTCTCTTTTCTGCTCTCATAATAGAGAGAGAGAGATCAGCAAGGCACTCTAAAGTGTTTTGTTTATCCTTGCTCCTTCTACAAAATGTATCTCAAAATATTTGGCACAAATCATGGGATTTTGGTGAACTTGCTGCCATGTACATGTCATGGGGTAGCCATGCTAGAAACAGCCATCTGTTTCTCATGAAGCTGTGCTGGTGCATGGCTGTTTTACACTAGGAGTGATTAACACAAATTCCATTTAATACAATATTGAACACCGTAGTGTGTCTTTTCTTGACAAAGGACCAATTCTTTCTGCATCTAATGGTTGGTAATTGAGAAAACTAGATCTTTTTATTGTTCCTAAAATGTATTAATCTGCTGCATTGATGACTTTTTTTCTCTAATCCTTAGTAATCTTCAGACAACCATGATATTTTGGTTAGTTTCCCACGTTCTCCAGTGTCTTTCAGCAGAGATGAAGACATTATGTCTATTTTCCAGCTCTGGCCAAAGGGCTTTTTTTCCTCTGTTGGAAGCTCAATACTCTGCTTAGACAAACAGTGAACTGAATTTCCCAATAGACTTCAAATAATTTGGGATGTTTTTATATCTGAGCATTGCTTTTGTGCCTGCAGAAAGCAGACGTAGGAAGCAGTTATGTGTCTGCCATGTTCGTCTGTGGGAGAGTTTATCACTCGGATGAGAGTCTGCATGCATCTCTTCAGGGTTTGGGCTGTAAAAATTTTGCTTGAACGTTTGTTTTCTTAGGAGGCTGCTAGTTAAATTTCAGCACCTGTTTTTGGTATTGGATGGTGCTTTCCATGTTTAATGGCTCGACTTGTCACTGGTTGAAGGTATTTATGATTGGCAGGGCTGTTTGCTGTGAGATGAAACTCAGTATTTTGACCACTTTGATTTCTTAGTCACATGAATCACTTCGCATTGTAAGGTACTGCTGCTCCTGTCCAGCTTCTAGGTGCTGAAGCCTGACCCTCTCTTCCAGCTGCCCAGAGATGCCTGCAGCCAAATTATCATGCTCATGAAGGGCAGGGTGCTCTCCTTTCACTCCACCCAAGCGGGATCAGGCACTTGGGCTGTATCATAGAATCGTTTAGGTTGGAAAAGACCTTTAAGATCATCGAGTCCAACCATCAACCATGCCCGCTAAACCATGTCCTGAAGT